>JAJNLL010000092.1:0-118412 GCA_023089105.1 Lasiodiplodia citricola | reverse complement strand
ACCCTAACCCTAACCCTAACCCTAACCCTAACCCTAACCCTAACCCTAACCCTAACCCTAACCCTAATTAACCCTAATTAACCCTAATATCTAAAATAATTATATTAAATAGAGATTATCTCTTTATAGTCTAATTTTAAAAGTCTCTAATATACTAATTAGAAATAAACTATAGACTCTTTACTATAGTATATTTATAAATAAACGAACTTACTAAACGCGTTAACTAAATACTTAAGTAATATCTACGCTATTATCTTAACTACGCGTAGAATAACTAGATAAAACTACTACTATTAGTCTAGTACGCGTATAATAGCTCTAAAGCGTTAGCTACGTAAATATCTCTATATTATACTAATTATAAGTACGAAGTAACTATATATAAAGAAATTATTCTAAGTAAATTACTAGCGTAGAGAGAAATTTTAAAAGCTAAGTAACTAAAAATACTCTATAAATAGCTTAGTCTTAATATTAAATTTTAAGAATATATAATATTCTACTACTATAATAGACGATACTAAAAGATACTAAAGCTAAAAAGAGAAGATAAAGTTTATCTTCTTAGAAAAAATATTAAGACTTAATAGCTAAGTAATAAATTAGATTTTAAAAAAATTAAACTATTTAAAATTAAAGAAAGACTAAATAAAGTTATATATTATCTTAAATTATTTAATACTATACGCGTAAACCTAGTATTTTACGTAAAACTACTTAAACTAGCTTTATAAAACGCTACTCTAGTAGAATAAACTAAAAAAATAATACTAGAAAATCTAGACGCTAATAAAAATATAGACTAAGTCGTAGAAAAAATTCTTAATAGTAGCTATTATAATAGTTAGTTTAATTATCTTATTAAATAGAAAGAAGACTAGAATAATATCTAGAAACTACTAGAAAATTACGAAGACTATAAAGACTTTATTATAAATTTTTATCGCTAAAATCTAGATTAATCTAAGTTAAAGACGCGTTAATTAAAAGAACGCTTAAGAATCTAAAATTAAAATTTAAAGTCTAACGCGTCTAATTAACTAGCTTAAACATTACTAGTAAAGTAGTATCTAAGCTAGCTTTAAAAGACCTAGTAGTCTAGATAGAATTTATAAAGATATTAGCTACGAGATCGCTACATAAACGCTTTAGCGATCGCTTCTTCTTAGCATTTTTAAAGTTAATAAAACTTTTAAAATTTATATTTTTAGTACGCTCTAGCTTCTCGAAGCTCTTAAAACTATAATATACTATTAAGAAACGACGCGTCTTTAAAAAATACTACTATTTATAAAGTTACTTAATCTAAGTAGTCGTAATCTATAAAGTAGTATAAATAGCCGACTTTTTAGCTTCTAAATAGACCTACTCGCGATTTAACTTCTCTACTATAAAAAATTAGTAAGAGACTCTAACTAAAGAGAAGAAATCTATATATAACTAAAACTACTAAACGCCGCTATATTATAGTCTAAACGTTACTTTTTTAAATAGAAGATATAAATAAAAGAATTATTCTCTAAAGTAATATAAGAAGAGAAATACTCTAAGTAGTTTATATAAAAGATTATTTTAACTCTATTACGTAAAATTTAATAAAGTAAATTTTAACGATAAAGAGTAATACGATAAAAATAGAAAAAAATCTCTAAAAAATTAGCTAGAAAACACTTTTTAGAAGATATAGTAATAATTTACTAAAAGAAAAGAAAGAAATAAAAATTTAAGATAACTAACGACGCGATATATATTATAAAGATATAAAAGAATTTTTAAACTAAAAATCTCTAAGAAAGAGAATAGTATTACGAATTTTAAAAAATATAGACTTTATAACTCTAAAAATAGAAAGTTTATATAGAAAAAGATACTATAAAGACTAAAGAGTCTTATAAATAAAAGAGTTATACGATCTTAGATCTTATATAAAAATCTAAAGAGTACGAAATAACGACGCGTATAAAAATACTAATAGATAGTAGCTAAAGTCTATATAAGAGAATCGCTTTTAAAGACGCGATAACTCTAAAAAAGAGTATAAACTAGAGAATTCTTTACGAGATAAAAAACTATAAGATCTAATTAAAAACTATAGATCTAGACGTATAACTATCTCTAAGTAGTATAGTAAGATAAAAAGCTAAAAAGCGAATAAATAAGAAGAATAGATAAAATATAGTATAATATTACGATTATTTAGCGAAGCTAAAAGCTAGATATTAAAAACTTACTTTAAGCGTTTAGATTATATATAATCTATAGCGAGCTCTTATAAGTCTAGATATATAATAGCTTAACTTAAGCTCTTATAAGCTAGAACTCGATAGAATATACTAGATTATAACTAGCTTTTCTATAGTATATAGATATACTTATTAACTAAATACTTAATTCTTCGTAGTTAACTTAAAGTTCTAATTAAAACTCTTTAGTTAGAGGTAATCGACTTACTATATAACGTATAATTACGTAATACTTTCTTATCTAATTATTATCTACTCTCTCTTATCTCTTTAAGATAAATTCTTACGGTTTAACTATTTACTAAGCGACTTCGAAGCTTAGTAGAAGAAGTCTACCGTTATAATTTATATATAGATAAATAAAAAGTAAATACTAATATTAAAGTTATTAAACGGGTTTTAAAAATAAATAGCTAAAAAAAATAGAGAGAAAGTACTAGAGTAAAAAGAATATAGCGCTACTAGCTATTTATAACGTTTATACTCGATAAAGCTAGCGAGAAAAAATCGCTTTTACCTTCTAAAGGTGTAAATTCTAACGTTGTTGACATGGCCTTACCCGTGTCTAGCTGCTCAATGTACCCGCTGATTACGGCCCACGTCTTAGAGTTAACGTGTCCCTCGAGGCTGTTGCTCTTACGTAGCGCCCGTAGCGCCCGCCTTCTCACGCTCCGATCCCGCGCGGCGGAGAGGCCGGCCGGGTCGCGCAGCTCAGAGATGATGAGCATAATGCACTGGAAGCCGGAGTGGCTCTCGATGTGCCAGGCCCAGTGCTCGAAGTAGGGGTTCCTGCTAAAGTCGGCGAGCGCCTCGACCAGGGCGATGCTCTGGTTTAGCACGGCGGCGCGTATGTCGTCGGACATGACTTCTCTCCGCACGTCTTTAGGCAGGCCGCACCAGAAAAAGAGCCAGCACTTCCACTCCATGGCCTGGGAGGTGAAGATGGCGAGGCGCTGCTCGGTGGAGCCGGGGAAGGGGTGGCGCGTGTAGAGCTTCTCGTTGGCGGCGCGCGCGTCGTCGATGGTGCGCTTCATGTCCTGGAACAGCGCCTCGAACTCGACGACGTCGCCTCGTGCCACTCCTCCTGCTCCTGCCCCTGCTGCTCCACCACTACCGTTCACGAGCATCGGCGACCTGCTCCGCCGCGCCAAGTTGTGCATGTTCTGCATGATGCGGCGCAAGCACTTACTCATACGATGCCGGCACACCTGCACCGTCATGCCCGTGAACCGCTCCTCCTCCCTCAGCCTCACTCGCGGCGGCCTGCCCTCCCGCAGGTCCTCGTCGTCGACGTTGCGGGGGAGCAGCGTCGTGAAGTCGTTGTCGATGATGTACGGCTCCATCCCTTTGCCTTCAGACGCGCGCCAGTCGAGGCAGCACAGCTGGTGCCAGATGCGGCGGCGCAGCTCGGTGCCGACCTCGTCGAGCGAGGGAACGAAGAGCGTGGGCTCGCGGTGCAGCCCCTGCGACATGGCGACGCGGATGGCGACGCCCACGAGCGGCCAGGTGCGCGACATGTTTGTGTCGCGGGCCTGGCAGGTCTGTTGGGGGCTGCTGATTAGTGAGTGAACTTGGGAGTAGGGGATACGGTCGGAGAGGGACTTAGACGGACGAGAAGGAGGACGAAGGCTTGCAGGACCTCGATGCTCGACGTGTTGCAGAAGTCGGCCTGCACCAACGACAGCTCGAGCCCTTTTTGGTACTTGCCGAGTAGGTGCGGCTTGTCGGCGTTGAAGTGTGTGGCGATGGCTTGCGGCTGCAGGCTGTTGACGGCCGAGTAGAAGACGGAGAAGGCGAGGGGGCGGAATGTCTCGAGGCTAGAGTTGGCTTGTTAGCGGACAGGCGTCTGCAAACGTCGTGACTTCTCTACCTGTCGTCGGGGGAGGAAAAGGCGCTGGTGTGGTGGTCGACGAATGAGCGGAAGCGGGCGTCCAGGGAGGGCTTGTAGACGAGGCGGGTCAGCGGGTCGACGTTGCGGTAGAAGATGTCGAGCAGCTCGTAGCACTCATCGGCGGAGGCGGGCATCAGCTGCGCCACCTCGCTCGTAGAGAAGGCGCTGCTGGGGGCGTGGTCGGTGCTACTGCTGAGCATCGTCTTGATGTCTTGGAGCTGGGGCCATTGGTCAACATCTCTGCAAAGACTGTCTTGCCATGTACCAGTTCCTCACCTGTGTTGCAAGCAGCGACCAGTGCAGCGACGATACAAACTGGGACTGTCCATCCTCGACCAATAGCGTGCCGTCGTCGCCATCGACGGCGTGGATCGGCTCCTCGCTGGACGGCTTCTCGCTAACATTGGCCTCGACGCTTTCGTGGACCGTCTCCTGCTGCAGGGTGCGCTCGAGCAGCGACTCCAGCCTCTTGAGGCGCTGGTTGATCTCGGTGAGGCTCATCTGCGACCCGCCGGCCGCCTTCCTAGGCCGGTCCGAGGGCGAGACGGAGATGCTGACGGCGCCCCTCTTATCTGGCTTGACGTAGTCGCACGAGCGATTGGCGGTCCGGCATGCCGAGCACGTGGGGTGTTCCCGATCGCACTTGACTTTGCGCTGACGGCAGGTGAAGCACGACGTGATGGCCCGCCCCCGCCGCCGCCGCCCCGTGTTGCTTCTGTTCCGCGGCAGCAGGGATGCCGACGCGTAACTCGATTCCTCGTCCATGGGAGTGTCTTTGAGCTTCCTCGGCGCTACTACACACGCGATGGGAAAAGGTGATGTGGCGGGATTCAAGCTTTTTTTGCTGGACCTCGTTCGATCGTGGCGGGGTGGGCGGGGCTGATATTCACTCGCTGCGCGGCCGAATCCGTGCCCTTAACACCGAGCCGGCCGAATGATTCATATATTACATAGCCGAGGCATCCCTGGCTGAGCAGTAGGGCTGGTGCTCCCGCTGGACCCTCAGCCGCCGCGCTTGTGCGGCCTGGCTGAGATCGAAACCGCCCGGGGGCAGTCTTTCTGCATGTAATACACACCGCAGGCGTGAGTCTCAGGTACCTGCGCCATTTCATTTTGCCTGTGCAACCTCTATGAGCAGCCTTGGGGGCCGTGTATCTATGCGTATCGCGCAGACTTATTCCTCCGAGTTTCCCGCTACCTTTTGCTCCCCTTCCTTTGTGGTTTCGCCGTCAGAGTTGTCCGGCGTCCGTTGCCCGCTCTGCTCAACACCGTCGTCGGGCTCGTCTCCCAAGTCCCTTTCCCTCATTTCCCGTGCAAACTTCTCCGCCTGCGCCGCGTACTTGCATCTGACTCTCACCGCATACCCGTACTTGTAGAAGAGCCAAGGGAACGGTAGACACGCAAGGGCTAGGAATGCCGCAAGCGAAGAAGCCCAGTGGATGCCTATGTTGGGTTACGTCAGCAAAATATGCCAGACTTGACGAGTTTGGAGGCATACCCAGCTTATTGTACATCTGCACCGTAAACAGCGGAAAGGCAGCTCCAAATAATGATCGTAGTACAGAATTTGCAGCCATCACTGACGCTGCATAGATGGTGTATGAGTCCACAAGGTAGTTGATGATTCCCATGAAGACCAGCACCATGCCGAATCCAAAAGGGATGCCTGCTGCAACGCTGGCCGGCCAAGGGACCGAGGCACCGCTGGTCCATGCAAACCAGAAGAGGCCGACGGGCAACGCAAAGCTGCCGACGATGCTGGGCGGGAGCCGGGACTCTGGGGGCGCATGACCGTGGTTCGCTTTCACGACTTGTATGTAGCGCCTGTTATCCAAGATGTTGTACAGCATCGAGACCACCATGCCGATGGCGACTCCAAGGAAGGGTAACCCGGCCACCCCTTGGGTCCATTGTCGGTGCTGCTGATACACAACTGGAAAAGCGCCGAACAGCATGTACAGAATGCCATAGACGATAGCCAGGTAGATGGTCAAGAGCAGAACGATGGGCTCCCTAAAGAGTAGAGCCCACGGCCGACGCATGCTTTTGCTCAACACCTTCTGGAAGGTCATTTTACCTCTATCATGGTCGACTATGCTTCGGTAGTGCTTGCCAGTCATTCGAGCCAGCTTCTCTGCGCGCTTTCGCAAAATGACGGGGCCATATGTTTCGGGGACGGCCAGATTGCCGACGATCCAGAGGGCTCCAGAGAAGATGGCCATCAGCCCTTCAAGCCATCGCCACCCTGCAGTCTCTCCGAGGAATCCGCCAGCGACTGGTCCTAAAACTACGCATTGTCAGCAAAGCTACGGCCGGGACGGCAGCGGCGAACTCACCTGGACCCATAAAGGGGGCGATGCTAAACACGCACATGGCCAGTCCGCGCTCTTCTGCCTCGAACATATCCGCAATCACTCCACCGGCATTGGTCAACGGCGATGATCCAAACGAGCCGGCGAGGAACCGCAGTACGAGCACGGTCTCGGTGTTCTGAGAGCCCGCGGCACCAGCGTTGAAAGCTGCATAGGCGCCAAAGGTCACGAAGAAGATGATTTGTCGGCCATACAGCTCGCTCAGCGGAGCCCTGGCGTTGTAGTCAGCTTCGAGCGTATCGCTGCACGAGGTGGTACTGACCAGAGCAGAGGACCTAAAGCGAAGCCAACGACGAACAGACTCAGGCCGAGCACGGCAACCTCTCGACTGATGTCAAAGTCTCGCATCATGTCCGGTATACCTGCCACTAGTTAGCGACACCAAGCTGGAACTAGATCTGCATCGACGTACCTCCAGAATATGCGGACGAGCAAAAGGACACGGCTAGCGAAGTAATGGCGACCACCATGGTGATCATCCACTTGTACCACTTAGCCCAGCCTTGGGGGTTCCTAGGGTCGTGGTTGTCCCATTCAACGATGAACGGCTCCGTTTCGGTTCCCTGCCCGTGGAAGCTCGAGTTGAGAACGTGAGGGGTCACAAGCGCCTGGTCGGCCAGGAGTCGCCAATGCGAAACGGCAGCTGGCCGCTCGGACTCAATGTCTGCCGCCGCCGCCTCCATTGCTACGGCTGCTTGCGATCTGATGAGAGAGGAAACTTGGTGCCACCGTCGAGATTCCCTCCAGCCGGTTTTATTCAGCATGCGGCGTCCGCATGGGGAATGGCGCCGCCTTGCGCTGGGCATCGCATTCTCGCAGCCCCGCGCAGCCGCGGGCGTGCGGCTACAGACTTCGGACTCATGCTTTTGCCCAGCTAAGAAACCAACCGTATCTACAGATCTCACATTTGCGGCTCCCTTTCGGGAGTCAATCTGTTCGCGCGAAGCATGGTGTTCGCAATAGTAGCATTGTCGGGAAACTGTCTTCGGCCGACTGTTCGGCCGAGCGCGTCTTATATCCGCGGACATGACGGGCCGGCCAACCACGCCGCTCTCAACTCCCTGCATTTTCGCAGAACGGCGCAGGTGTCAGGAAGCGGGGAACGCGGGGAAGCAAAGGCACTTCCCGAGCGCATGGTGCCAAAAGACGCATAAAGACGACGAATGACGTGCTCCGATATGCTTAAAAGCAACGCACGATACGAGTCGAATTCACTTGGCACGAAGTTTCGATTTCTCTGCTTTGTTTATCTTCCACAGATCTAATATACTGTATATAGCTCGTAGAGACTTGGCCAAAGACCCCGCTGAGCCCGTAAAATCTCGAAGGTGAGAAGTGATAGTGAAGGAACCGATGGGAGAAGAAGAGGGGTGAAGACAAACCTCTAGACTCGAAGATGCCGAGAGACCGTCTAGAAAATTATTCGCGGCATCATCCGGGACAATTGGCTCCTAGAAGACTGATTGGGTGTTAGTGGTTGGTGAGTTCGGCTGAATTAATCCGAAGAAATCTTGTCCTCTGTGCGGAATCTGTAGTAGCCGAATCACATTTTCATATGTCTCTATCTATTGCATTTAAACTTTATTCCTTCATATCAAGGGGTTTGGCGACAGCGTAAAGTTAATGATGACAAGGAGGATGATTGCCAAGTCAGCGGTGGAGATTTCCGCATGGCATGGCCTTTTTCTGTAGATATACGCTCCGCGAAGACCTAGCGTCTTGTGCTCGTTGAGGTATTAAGAGAGTGAGCAGATAAGTACTTCAAGCATTGGAAGCGAAGGGATCCTATAGATATTACGCCGCAGCCCACATAGAGCGGCGCAATGGCAGGGTGCCAAGTTTGCCCGAACAGGGTCAGGATGCCTATACTCAGACTGACAGTTGAATTGAGGCTGAGTCGCCCCGGCCTGTCAAACAGAGCCTACCCTGAGGCTCTCTCGCCATGCGTCCTGCAGCTACAGCGCCGTATAAAAAGGAAAACACAGCAAATATGGCTCATAGCCGACGTCCTGCTGCCGTTGACTCTTGACAAAAGACGTTGTTGTGCCTCGAAGATCTGTTCAAGTGGTCTTCGGCCCCTACCTTCCTTGTGGACAACCGTTCTGTCTTTGCAAGGGCCATTTTTGCCTGTCTTTTGCTTCTCACCCAGCACGCGGCAGCAAAGACTTTCTTTGCCCATTGCATAATACGGGAGCACCAGCATCCCAGCAAGGTTGTAGTGACTGATCGTATTCGCAGGTCGGGAATGTGACTGAGGACCATGCACACCAGGATATCGACGATGCAGCATCAATGGGCCTGGATGGCTTTGCTCTCAAAATTGACGATCCCAACGGGCAATTAGTGCAGGACTACCCTGGCTACATGTTTAACTACACGCGAGACAAACACCCAGACTTTAAACTCTTCGTCAGCATGGATCTCTACGTCTTAGCGTCCGCCGATAAGAACGTGACCGACAATAACGACATCTTTAGGGACTTTCTCGGCCACGGTGCATACTATAAGGACCCCAATGAATCTCCTTTCGTCAGCAGCTATCAAGACGGCGAGCTTTCGAAGGATATGTGAGAGAGTTGGAAGAGAAGTGGGCCATCAAGATCTACATCGTGCCGGACATCGCCAGCACCAGCATACCCAGATGGTGAGACAACCAGGGTAGCGTTATCGATAGAATTTTTAGCTGGGAGTCCACCTGGTCAGCGAGAGGGACAGCGGGATTCACAGTATCGCCAAGAACGCCAACCTGACAGCCACTGCCCACGAAGAGGAAAAGACGGCCATGGATGGTCTGATTATGCTTCAGTACAAGACCGCTGTAAATAAGATGCGTCCAATTCATCAGGCATGCAATGACAAATGTCTTCAGTACGACGCCAACCTCTACCGAGCTGGGCAGCACAGTCTCTCCTAGAGAATGCACGACATCCTCAACATGTCTCCCTAGCCCGACGTCGTCCAGATCTTGACCTGGGTAAGGCGATCCTTTTCCCCCCACCTTCAACTAAGGCCCTCCACAAGAATGACGGACCCGAGAGCCACTACATCGGCAGCATCTGAGCAAAACAAAACAACAGCACGACGCCGCTCAAGTACGAGCACCACCTCGCCGGGGAATGGGTGGGGATCCGTGTCCGGACCGGCACTCAATAGACACTGGTGGAAGCAGCCATTGGTAGGAGACTCGCCGCGCACGAGCGCCAGCGGGCACCTGGTGCAGAAGAAGCCGATGTCGCCGCATACCGGCTGGCCACTCTCGATTATGCCAGTCGACTCGCGGCCGGGTAAGCAACTGGCCAGCGCTGTGGCCGTGTTGAAAAAGAAGCAACACGCGGTCCTGTCAGGCTGGTACCAACCAGCACAGCGAGGCACGCGACTCGGCGGCCAGCCAAAGTAGCCTGTCTGCCTGCATTTATATGTGTAGTGGCGATCTCCTTATTGGATTGCAACCTGTGTCTTTTGACTAGTCGACTGAGGCTAGCACATGGCCAAGCGAACTTGAGAAATATTCTAGCCTGCGACAATCATGGTTTCAGTGACGGAGATGCGCAACGAATCGATTCCCTTGTGGTTCAGCTATGACGTCGTACTGCAGATAAAAAGCGATCGGCGTAATCAGCGCTGTGAGGCTGTCAATGGGGCACAGGCCCTCGAGCCCTCGGACGCTATCCGGCCTTCTCGTCAAGGACATGGAGATCAGCGGACCAATGTTTTTCTGTTATTCACGTCACTCTTACATTTGGGCTGCATGATGCATACCAGGCTACAGTAAACGTTCTTGGCAAGGTAAGGCTGTTTTTCTTTTCCGCATCCACCAATAAAAAGGCCGCCTCTGGATCCTTCTCCCCCGGGACAAGTTTTGCTGCAAGGCTGATCTGTCAGCTGCCGCAAACAGCGTCCTCACCCCTGGTGCGCACGGTCTATTAGTTCTTCCATCACACAGCCGCGTAGAGTGTGTGACGTACTACGTGCTTCGGAAGCTGCCGAGCTAAAACAAGTTCATAAAGCTGTTAATTTACAATAGAATAAACCCCTGTAGCCAAAGGTAGAAGCCTACGGCTGCTGATTCTCGAGCCTTAGACGCAACAGATAACCCTAACTTTCCCGTCGCGGACTAGTATAATTTCTTCCATACACACCCACTGCTACAATTCTTCTACGATAAGATATATTGCGTACATTGCCCATCTGTAGGTAAAAGAGTAAGCCTTTTGCAGGAATGCAGTACGACCTACATGATGCCGTAGCTCGCCTCATTCCCGAGATTCATCAGCACGGAATCAGGTATTACTTAATTTGGTAAATGGGGCAGCGCTTGGCTGGGATCGGCGCATCCTGTGATTCAATTCTTGCGGCCTGCTGTCAGCTTAGGAAAGTATTGACGGCAAGGCGTTCTTGCGTATATTTCGCCCCACTGCATAGAATTATTTATAAAGGTCTAATTCATAGGCAATCGTAACCAGAACCGCCGAACATAGCTTTTATCTCTTACCAGCGGAACAGCCTTATCTTATCAGGTCATCACTAAGAAACCGTACCATACTATGAACATGGTTATACTTATCTTCCTTTTCCCTTCCATAACGTGGGCGGGATGCTTCCTCCCAAATGGCACTGATCGCAACGCTATCTACAATTCTACCGACGGATTAGACGCCTATCTTGCCTGCCACACATCATCTAATGGCGATGCATCGATGTGCTGTCGACAGGGCGATGCAAACCCAGACTCGTGTCAGCCGGACGGCCTGTGCCAGAACCCCGGGGGCATTTCCTGGCGCGAGTCATGTACCGACCCATCCTGGAAGGCCAAAGGCTGCGTGAAGCTATGCATCGATAGGGAAATGGGGGACAATGACGTTCAGGTCATCCAGTGCGACGATGGGAGCTGGTGCTGCAATTTATTCGGTGACGGCACCGGCTCGCAGTGCTGTAGCAGGGGTCAGGGGAAATGGATTACCGAAGACGGACAGGTGGTTGATGAAAAACCGTCATCGGTGTCTGCGACTGTGCCAGCCACTTCGACATTTTCGTCGTCGACTTCAGAGCCAAGTAGGTCCTCTTACGGCGTCCCATGGCATATCAAACATTGACAAAGGAACTGAACCAGCATCGGAAACATCACACTCGGGGTCTACGTCCCCCTCAAGCCAGGCTAACACAGCTGGTATCATCGGTGGAGCTGTGGGTGGTGTCGTTGGCTTGTTGATCGTCGCCGTCGCCGCTTTTATTCTGTATCGTTGGAGAAGGTCTCGCAAGAACCTTCAGTTGCTTCAAAAGGACGACAACCAAGAACATCAACTAGTGACTCAGGATCCTTCGACGGGTTCGTGGACGGTTCGTGAGCTGCCAACCACTGATCACAGCGCAAGTACACGCAGACCGGCTACAACGCATGAGCTAGCAGACCACCAGTAAACGAGATAGCTGCAGGAACATGAAAGCAGTTTTGCATTGTTGTTCCCCCAAAGCGGCAGTTATGGTCTGGAAATTAACGTGCCCGGGAGATGAAACGTTTCTCAACGGTTCTATTTTGTACCAAGTCTAAGTAGACAAAATGAATTTCTCCAACACTATTCCTGCATAATTATAGTATTGTAACACGTCTTCTAAAAGGTGCCAGACGATACTCCCGACCAATGACGTTGCTGGTCTACAGGCCTGGCAACGAAGAGTAACTGGAGCCGATGGACAACCCTCTCAAAAGCTTCCGATTCCCCAAGAAAGGCAACATTCCGTTGTCCCAATGGCAAGTAATGGAAGACGAAGCAAAGGCGGAGGGGGCAACTTTCACCCTCCCCCAAGATCACACTGTGCGCCGCGCTCTCGATCACGGCAACGGCAAAGACAACTTCGAGGAGCTTGACACAGTGCTGAACAAAGCGCGGGAACAGATGGTGATTTACATGCTCAACCTGCTCGAGGTGCCCAATTACGGCGTCTACGACTACTTCGCAACGATGGGGCTTGCACTGCAGCAGCATGACCCAAATGCACCGAAAGGCTCGCTTGAGGGCTTTCATGACACATACCATGGCCACATCGGAGGCGCAGGACCTATGTCCCGGATTCCAGTTGCGGCTTTCGACCCGGTGTTCTGGCTGCACCACTGGTTAGTCTCCTAATCATTCCGACTTACATACATGAGCCGATACAGAACGAATACAGCAACATTGACCGCATCTTTGCAGTCTGGCAAGCGACCCATGATAAGTACTTCACCGATGGACCCTCCTATCCCAACGCTACAACCAATCTCTACCACCTCCGCTACATCGACAAAGCATCCGGCAAAATGTGGACGAGTGCCACCGCCCGCAATCACACCGATTTCGGCTATACCTATCGTGACCTGGTCAACAAACCCAATCGCCAAGCCATCTTGGAAGACTTTGATAAAAATTACCGCTGGAGCTTGCTGCGCAAGGCATGGCTGGACAACAAGTTGGTCGTTCCCAAAGACATGCAGCCCAACAACCGAGAGGTACTGGCCGCGCAGGCCTTCGATTACGCAGCGGCAGAACTAGTAGGGGGAGCAGTCAGGCAAGTAACGCCGAAGATGATGGAGGCTGCCAGTAGGGTGGCCAATACCAGTTTCATCGCTACCGCCAACACTGGCTTTGCCACTACCGCCAGTGCAGGCCATGGCCCCTCTGGCGGGCCTGAGCATGTGCCATCATTTGGGCGTGGCGATGAGATCTTGAAGGATGATCCTGAGGGCAGCGCAAGTTGGTGCTGCAGTGGTGCATCGACACTGTAGTGAACAAGTCAGTCCGCATCTTTCCCCTCACCGTTTTTCTTACTAACTACGTGTGCCTACAGGACTGCTCTCAATGGTTCTTTCACCATCTTCTTCTCCCGCGGACCCCGCAACGAAATCCCTTCCAACCCCAACCAGTGGCAATCCTCCCGTATTCTTGCCGGAACTACGCACATCTTCAGCGCACCAAGGGAGGCGTGTGATAACTGCGCGCTTCAGGAGGAACATGGACACCAAGTGACTGGCACAACTGCAATCAAGCCGATTCTGCTCGACTACATTGAGGCGGGTCAGCTGCAGAGCTTGAGCCCGCGTGATTTCGTGCCGTTCTTGAAGAAGGAATTAGTGTGGATGGTTGCTGACGTGAGTTTTTTCCCACGGTCTCTCTGACCCATGTAGTTGATGCGGCGGCTGTGAGTCTTTAGAGTTCGGATGTAGGTTGACGTCTGTGCACAGGTTAACCGGCGGCAGGAGGATCCGGTGAGGGTGGAAGGGCTGAGGGTAGATGTCAATGCCACCGTATCGGTGCTTAGGCCGGACTCGACGATTCCAAGATTCATAGAGCCATTGCCCTTCCCAGAGGTGACGGAGGGCCGCTCTGGCGGGGATCCGGTTTAAGATCATGTCGCGTACATGCCAAAGGATTCTTAGCAGCTATTGGGGCGTCATGTCAGATAATGCAATACGTTTTGTTTTTGCTTCCAAGATGTGTGACGTGCTAATTTCAACAACTACAACAAATGCGCAAGAGACCGCAGCAGGTAAGCTCCATCATTTGCCTTACGTGAAAGAAGCGACAGTGCAGGCTCACCAAGACCCGCAAAATCCAAAGTCAATAGATGTCAGCAAAAAAACCTCGTTCTTCCACAGGCAGCTGAAACAAAATGTGGTAGAATGAACAGGAATGCTTCTGACAAGCCTACTTGGAAGACTTCCTGGATTCGTCGGGATACTGGAAGGCGCATTGGGAGCGTCCAGTCAGTTTCATTACGTCCCGTGGAGTCAGTCGTAGTCTCGTAGAGATTCAATGTGGATGCGATTTCGTGTGCTCGTTCAATTGTGCCAAAGGCTCAAAGCCGACAATTTACGTACCAGGTACTCAGTGGGCTCACAGACGCAACTACGGTTTGAGAGATAATACCAGCCAGGCGCACCCTGTAAATAGACCCAGCATGCACTGCCAAAAAATAGTCCTAAAAGACTCGAGAGCATGCTACTTGGATTAGACCGGATCGAGGTGCCAAATTTGTCCATTTTCCCCTCTTCTCAGTGCAATTCGCCAATATATGCCCAGATAATGACAACGTGAAGATCACGCATCCCTTACTGTATTAGCCGCGAATTCAGAGATGTCGCATAGTTGAGAGCTTGGCAGGTACGGACTTGGGAACATCAAAATACGGGCGTTCTTCCGGTCTGCCGTCTATCAGCCGCCACACGTGTCAGCATAGAGGCCGGCCCAGAAGCTGAGTGTGACCCCGCACTTTGACTCCGCACACACTACTACGGCGTATGCTCTTGGTCCGGCAGTTGCTCGGTGGTTGAAGCAAATGCACATCAAGTTGGGAGCTTGCTCACCAGTCTGAGCGGATTACGAAAGCTAATTTGGCGACTTGCCGTATGTGCCGAATGTAACAGTTCTTTGTGATTGCCGCCGCTTTCTCTACCCCGTTCTCGTATTCGGGGACGGTACGGGCCGTAAAGACGTACTGCATCCGCAAATTCTGCGTAGCATCTTCTACAAACGTAGAACTGACTGCCGACGTTGCAGATCTCGTGCAGAAGACTGCGTTAAAAGAACTCCACGTGCGAAGCCTGAGGAATACCCAGATTCTTTGCGCTGGACTTTGCGGACTCAGCCTCCTTGTGAGTGCACTTATTAAGAGGAGGCCGCTGAGTGAAGAACTCGTAGAGACCAAAATAAGAATTAAGAACGATGCCGCGAGCATTATGGTGAGTAAACTCGAAGAATACTGATCATAGATCAATCTACCGAGGTTCGGTGAATTCAATTCAGCGGTCAAGGGAAACTATTCTCGGCCGAACTCCATTCTCAACGGGCCAACTTCGCGGCCGAGTTTCAAGTGCTAAAAAGCCGACCATAATAGACAACACGTAGGGATAGACTAACATCTATTCAATTTACGCGAGAATTGTTCGTTTTTTATATAAAAAGCGGGAATCATTTACGCTGGATCTTAAGCCCAAACTCGCGAAAACCTTTGTCTCAACACTTCTCTTGGCGACGTTTCTAGATCTTACACAAGCAAGGCGTATCATCAAAATGGCTAGTTTGGCAGCTTTTGTTGCGTCCGCAGCAACCATTGTAAGTTTGCCATTCACCATGGGTTGAATTCGAGCGGATGTTGATTGTTGCAGTCTGCGTTTCTCGGCTTCGCTAAATGCATCTACAACCTCCTCTTCCACCCTTTGCGATATTATCCTGGACCGCTTTTGGCGCGAGCGACGCGAATATATTTCATCTTCTGGGACCTTAAGGGTGTCACTCACAAGAAGCTCAACGAGTTGCATGCGCAATATGGAGAAGTCGTTCGCATCGCACCCAACGAGTTGTCTTACAACTCAGCACAAGCATGGAGGGATATTTGTGGTAAGCATGAAACGGACTTCGATCGGGATGAATGGTAACACGACTCTAGGTCACAGGACACGGAACCGGCCGGGGAGCTTCGAGAAAGACATGACGTTCTTCAATCCACTTGGGAATGGCTCCCCTCATATCATCGTTGCAAACGACGATGACCACCGCCGCATGCGCCGTCTTCAGTCCCACGCCTTCTCCGAGAAGGCCTTGAAGGCACAGGAGAGCGTCATCACGCAATATGTCGACTTGTTGATCAAGCAGCTGTTGGGCCGCGCGCACCCGCAGGACGACGGCGTTGTCGACCTTGTCAGATGGTACAACTTTACCACCTTTGACATCATTGGCGACCTGGCCTTCGGAGAACCATTTGGATGCCTCAGAGATGCAACTTGGCATCGCTGGATCGACGTACTCTTTTCCGTCCTCAAGAGCGGAAATTACATGCGCGCCGCACGTCGCTTCCCGTCACCGATCAAGGAGACTTTCCTCTTTTTCGCGCCGAAGAAGTTGATTCAGGACCGCAAGTATCAGTACGAATTCACCTCGGCCCGAATCGAAAAGAGGCTGCAAGAAGGAAGCGCACGGCCAGATTTCAGTAAGTGCAGAATGCCTTCGAGCATGGCAAGTGCTGACCTGCAAAGTGTCTTACATCCTCCGCGAGAACAACGAAAAAGGCATGACGGTGAACGAGCTAAAGGTCGGCGCTCAGATTCTCATCATTGCTGGCAGCGAGACCACGGCCACGCTCCTGTCTGGTGCCACCTATCTCCTTTTGCAGAACGAGAAGGTGTTCGAAAGGCTGAAGCAGGAGATTCGCTCCACGTTCGAAAATGAACAGGATATCAGCATGCAGAGCACAGCAGGGATGCCGTACCTCAACGCCGTCCTGCAAGAATCACTCCGCATGTACCCGCCAGTACCCAACGCGTTCCCGCGTACCACACCGGCGCCGGGAGAAGTCGTCTGCGGGAAGTTTGTTCCAGCGGGCACCTCAGTTGGTGTTCACCACTGGTCGTCGTATAGGTCCGAGCGAAACTTCCTCGAGCCCAACCGCTTCGCGCCCGAAAGGTGGCTCGGCGATGAGCGGTTCGAGCATGACAGCAAGGATGTGCTACAGCCGTTCTCTTTTGGGCCCCGCAACTGCTTGGGTAGAAAGTAAGTTAGCTGGCCGGCTTTGACTGTTTATGCCGACTGATTATGTTGCAGCCTTGCGTTTGCGGAGATGAGGATCATCCTCTGCCGAATGCTGTGGAACTTCGACCTTACGTTACAGCGGGACAGCACCAATTGGATCGACAACCAAAAGACGTTTACTCTTTGGGAGAAGGGTCCTCTCAACGTTAAGCTAAGTTCAGTAAAGCGTAGATAGACTAAGACTAAGGTAGTGTGGTAGTAGCAGGCGTGTAGATTGGTGACCTTTTCTTTTATTGCTTGCGAAGGCTGGCCTACTAGCCAAGGCTTCGGCCTTCTAGATCGGGTTTGTATAGGCACGGAACAGAAGTATAAAAGTGGCTTTTCTTAGATAGCTTTCAACAATAACAATCTACTCTCTTCTACTTCTACTTATTTAAGCCTTACCGGCGCTACTCTTTGCCTTCAGCCTTCTTATTTCAACGTGTTTACTATTACGACCGATCATTCTAGATTTCTACTCAAACGTCTAACTCCTCATTAGTAGAGTAGGGTTTACTGAATTAGATATTATAATTAATAGTATTCGTAGACTACGTGCTTACGGGCGTACGGGATGAGGATTCACTTCAACACGACGGCGAAGGGGCACGTCGGATGGAGGAAACAGGGAGGTGTTAGAGTACAAGAATATGTCGTTCAGCATGACGTAGCCCCGCGGGATGCTGCACAGACTGATGCAGGCGACAGCTGAGGTACTGCTCAGGCATTTAGTATTTTGCAAGAGCCGGCGGGAGGCGCCCGCGACGTCGTGACATTCGATGCACGACGGCCCGACCAAGGCCGCCGAGCGTGGACTTTCTTTTATAGGATCAGCGCAACAGGTTCCCCTTAGCCGGGCAGATTTATTGTTCGACTACGGTCACAGTCGATTTGGGACTTTCGGTTAGGGTGCATTTGGGCTTTTTGCTTGGGGAAGAAGATGGTATCTGTCTAGACCTTCTTGGAGTCGGGAATACACAGGAGCCATGGCGGTGGAAAGACGTAAATGCAAGGATCAGGTTACAACAGTGCGAAGCCCAGTCACGGAGATGCCAAGCCAAGCCCAGGGTAGGGATCGGAAATTTCAGCAGGAAAGCTCCCGAAGCGTATAGAGATTAAATAGCTACACAAGAGGAGAAAGGCTTAGAAGCAGGTCGAGTCAGCGGCACCGTACTCCTTGCACTGGTTGAAAAAGTCATCTCCATCAATCTTGCCATTGTTCTTGGCGATAGCCTGTGGAAGATATCAGTATGTGTGCAATTTAAGAGCCGTGGAAAGTGACGTACGTAAGTTCCAGCAAAGTGAGCGCCCTGTTCCAGGGTGGAAGGAGAAGATGCTATGATGCAGACATTAGCAAATTGAATCGGGCTGTTTCTGTGTATTGGACTGACCAAGTTCCCACTTGTTGGGGTTGTACTGGACAACCATGGCCGTGACGACGGCATCAACCTCGCCGCCAGAAGCGGCCTGGCAAGCGCAATGACCATGAGAGCGCGCAGCAGTGAGCCCGATACTAAGGAAGTCAGATGGGGATAAGACAGTAAGTCCGGAATGTATGTTGACTCACCGGCTGGCCAAGACGGCCGTGAGGGCGAAGAAGGCAGTGGTGAATTGCATTGTGATGGAAGTTGGCGATGCGGTGTGCAACTGGCAAACGAAGGTGGTAGTTGGAATGTAGTGGGAGTTGTTTGAAGCGGTGGTGAGAGGACAGAGGTATTCACTGTCAATATTTATACGTGGTTAAAATCTCGAACGAGTCGACCAACTTCGTGACGGTGACCGCCATTCTGGAACAAGTGACTCGACTTCATAAAACTACCGGCTGAACTCCGACTCTTTCTTCCAGCGCATCAGGTGTTTGTCTTTGCCGTTGTTCAAGTGATGTGGGACTGGAGAACAGCGGCAACTACTAATACATGGACGGGTAATGCCGGTCAAACGAGTCAACATCAGAAAGAGCAATAAGTACTTAAGACTCAGTACGCGAGTCTGTAGGCAACAAAGCGTCGATAACTGACGCTTGCACTTTGCTGTTCTTTGCCTATTAGAGCCCTGGTGGCGTTCAGGGCTTAAGCTTTTGGACAAGCAAGAGCCAAGCTTCGTGTTGTGGTCGATGAGTTCGGTGGGGCCCAGAGAAAAACGGTCGGTGTGAGAGTGGAATGATTTCTTCGCAGGCTTCCCATTGGCCCAGTACGGGGCGCTGTAGGGCACACGAGCCAGATTCGCATTCTGGTTGGTTGGGTGGAACGAACGTCGAGTAGGAGCCCCTGAGCATGGACCACGAAACCGAAATCTCGGCCCTTCTTCTCATCCGCCTCTCGCCTGTTCTGCATGTCTTTCTATAACAAGTTAGACAAATGGGAGGCCGTAAGAACATCTCGTGTTCTGTCTGTGATACTCCATCATCTGCCTTAGAAGTCGACATTGTGAGGCATGGTGTTCGAGTAAGCAGCAGGCAAACCTGACAGAACTTCCGAAATGGCCGAACGGATCGTCGAACTTTTGACACGGCGTAGCGGAAAATATGGCAGAAAACAAGTATAAATAGGGCTGTGCAGAATACTCTCAGATGCACAGCTCAACACATTCTCTCTTCAGATCAGCTTCGCATCTCTTCTCCATTCATTAAAATGCATCTCCCTACTCTCGCTCTCAATTTCCTGGCCACCAGCGCCGCCGCGGTGGTGGTCCCCGTTGCTCGCAACGAAACTCTTGACTTTGACGCGTTCCGCACCGAGGTCCTCCAGCCTGGGAACATTCAGGAGCTTTGGAAGGGTGTCTACCCGCACATTGACGCCCTCCTTCCTGGAATCCAGTGCGCCATCGCCGACGACGCGGGCACGTACGCCAGTGTCGATGCATCCTTGGTGTCGGTGCGCTCCGACTACTGCACTTCTCTCGAACAAGAGCTCGTATCCATTTTCCCCACGATCCGCTGCTACGGCGACCTGGACCTGGATGCTTATCTAGCCAACAACATGACGGCCGCCCAATCCAATCTTCAGACCCGTGCTACGAACCCAGTCATCGAGGCGGATGAGTCCACCGATAAGTCCAAGGCCAGCACCAAGACTCAGTCCTTCGTCAGCAGCTGCGCCGGTGCCACGCACCCGGGCAACTGCCGCGCTTGTGCCATTGGATACGGTGCTGCTGCGGCCTCCGAGATTGGCGTTTGTGCTGCCGCCGCTTATGCTGCCATGGCCTCCACCGCTGGTGTCGCCACGCCCGCTGTTGTTGCCGGTATGACCACTTGTGGTGCCCATGCCCTCACTTCTTTGTTCGCAAACATCAACGGTTGCTGGACTCGGTAAACGACTTGTAAGTGTTCATCCTCGTCATTACTACGGCTTCTGAAATTTGCTAATGCTTTATCGTTAGTAGTAACCGAAATATCCCATCACCTGGTAGAATCCAGATACCAGGACCGATCACCGAAGAATGACCAGAATGAATGGTCAGTAATACTAATTACTTCCGAAATACACACCACACCCGCTCCCCGTAGACAGGATCGTCGTGTTTAGTCATAATTATCGAATTCTTCTCAATCTGTGCATACCTTCTACTTTTTCTACCTGACTGCACTACACGTTTCGTTGGCAACACTCTGATGACGAGAGCAAGCACTATGACGCTGTAACGTGTGTTTCTCGATGCACTTGTTGAAACCCCTCGTCGTCTTCGCCATTTTGCAATTGCTCGGGTCCCTGCGTGCTCGGGATCCTCACAAGTAATCCGAAGACGAAGACATTGTGTAATATTATTGTCATCTATCACCCCGGCGATCCGGACCAAGCCTGCTGACATTTTAATTCTCGACGAATCCTCGGGAAATGCCTTCCTAGCTCGTCGTGCTCTAGTTCTATCACGTGTCGTGTCAGGGCGGCTGCATTTGCTAGAAAGATGAATAGTCATGGCATATTACTAAATCAAATACCTATAGATTCCGAAATCTTGTTCCAATCCGTACACTGGGCCCAACACGGTCACGCCCAGCCGAAACCATCTGCTTTAGAAATCGTGACGGTCTCTTCCAATGCCCGCAATCTGGCTTCAATATCCCGCTTCCGGCTCTCAGCTAATTGCAAGGCTGATCGTCCAACGGCTGGGTAGATGAGAGGAGTACTACCATACTAGCGGTGGATGTACTCATTAGTGTATATATACTACCGCGAACCTGGTTCAAGCGGTATTAGCGTTAGCCGTGATCCTAGTAGGAAGAAGGCTGTGTTTGTTTAAATGGGCGGTCTGAAACGTCTATAGCTCAAGTCTAGACAGCTCTCGTAGTCATTTAAGAGAGATGTCGCAGTTGTAGGTACTAAGTTCGTCTTGCATATCCAGCTCGCCAATGCCTTAGCGTCGCTCAGCTATTATACACCCCCGAAGACTGAATCAGCTACATACTAAGCATTAGAGATGATAAATCCATCGTCTTCCTCATCACTGCTTTTACTCGCAGCGATTTTGTCAAATTTTCAACAGCCCGGGTAGCAGGCATCAGGCATTCAATATGAGCCCGCCTGGCTATCGAGTCTGAAAGTTCTTTTCTTGAATTTCATTTGACATAGTCATCATGCGGCCGTAGTGCGGAAGTGATGGAGAGTACAGGTAGCTGGAGCGTAGATGAGCGCTCGAAGCTACCCTTTCTTTATATGAAATGGATATTGAATCTATCTATAACATTGTTTAGTGCTGGTCGTGACAATGCAACGGCATCAACTCCCCCTTCTCAACCCATCTCTCCACCCTTCTTAACACCCGCGCCCGCGTCTCCAGAAATGCATGCTGCCACGCAAAGGTCTGCATGCCCCCCTCGCCCGTTCCCATCTCATCCGCCTCTTCCCTACTCATCTTCCAAGCATCCTTCAGCGCCACTCTCGCCGGGTCATCGTCTACCCCCAAAACACCAACGTGCTCCTCCCACGCATCCATTTGCTCCTCCACGAAAACAATCTCCCCATCATCCGAACCAACGGGGAATGCATACGCCTTGTGCACCGCAAAAAACGCTAGTGCAAGCCTGTTGTGATCCGCGGCTAGCACATCTCGCACGTGGGCCTCGTTGTCGGCGCAAGGGCGGTCAGGCGTGCAGTGGTGCGGCGCTGCGGCAGCGGCGATACGCGACATGTATGCGGCATGTCCACCGGCGATACTGTTGCCCATGATAACGAGGTGAGGGCGGGTGTTGTCGGTCAAGGATGAGTGGGAGAGGGAGTCTTGCTGGATTGTCCAACGCACGTGGAGGCCGAGCGGGGCGGTGTGGCTGGAGCGGGCGCCAGGCAGGGGGGGCACGAGGGCGAGGGTGGCAGTGAAGAGGTTGTAATGGAAGCCTGTGCCGTGTTAGTCCTGAAGCGGTGCAATGTGGCTAGTGTAGGTAGATAGGATGCAGGGCTTTCGACGTACCTCCGTCGGCGCAGAAGTGCCGGTCCACGAGCAACAACGTCTCATTCATCGCCGCCCACGCCTCGCGAGCGAGAAGAAACCCTGGATAGCACGCCGCAGCCTTGAGGCCCTTGTCAGATTGCTGCACGGTGCTCATGATCAGCCTGCCACAAAATACAAATTAGCACGTTGTACGCACACCGAAGTCTCCCTACTCACCTCTCCATCCCCGCTCCAGACCGCACTGCCAGCGCCCGCAACCACGCGCAGCTCAAATCCGCCACCCACGCCTGCAGCCCGCTCAGCTCGCGCAGCGTCCGCTGCGGCTTGCCCGGCGCCTTCTTCTTGGCGACATGCGGCCGCACGTACGCGTACGACGCCTCGGCCGCGGCGTCGGGCGCCAGGCGCGCGCCGATCGTGCCGTTGAGGATGCCGAACGCCTTGTACTTCGACAGCACGTGGCAGAAGACGAGGAAGCGGGAGAGGGTGGAAAAATCGAGGATCGCCCATTCGGTTGAGAGCGGCAGCTCATTGTTGTCGGGTAATGGGGTTGAGGTGGCTGCGTCAAGAATTGAGTCGTCGAGGCAGAGCGATGGCGGCGAGGAGGGGCAGGATTGCGGGGCCGTTTCCGGAGAGCTGCAGGAGGAGGCGGCGTACAGGCTCCCGGTGCTGCTGCTGGATGGCGTCGACGTGGAGTAGGGGCGCCCATTGGGGCCGAGGACGCCGGCTTGCTCGAGGTGGTGGCATAGGACAGGCGGGAGTCCTGCGAGCACGGCATCGCTGGCCTCGCTGAGGGACTGGTGGAGGACGTCGATCAGCGAGGGTTGTTTGGCTGTGTGGTCCCAGCCAAGAATTTGGAGGGCCTTCTCGACACTTGGCAGGGCCAGCTTGCTGGGGTGGACTTCGTGTTTGAGAAGCTTCCTGCAGGCAAGCTCGGCTTCCTTGTGGACCGTTTGAAGCTTGTCCACAGTCTCATCCAGCCAGGCCCGAACGGCATCCCAGACGTCTGGCATCGAGGACTGGAAGTGCCGGTAGACAACAAACGTCTCGAGTACCATGCCGGCCCGCAGTTGGCAACCCGTGTCGCCGCCATGAGCATCGAACGCCATGAAGCCGGTGGAATCTGGCCCGCCAGCAGTGCCTTCGACCAGATTCTTGAAAAGAATCAGAGCGTCCGCGGCGTCTGAGGAGGCGCGGGCCATGTCGCTCATGAACGGGACGTAGTCCTGCTTCGTCCGCGCGCCCATGGGGCTGTCAGAGGTAGGGAACAAAATTGATGTCATGGTGAAGATGTGGCTGGATGAGTGGTGAATGCAAGCCTGAGTTCGACCACGTTGGCGTAGTTATATGTTTAAGTTCTTCGCCATTAATGGCTTGATATCTGCCCTCACTGCCTCATCAGCCGCTGTTTGAGAACTCTCGAGACCCCACTTGTCATCACGGCATAAAATTTCGTAAACTCATCGGCAGTTGGACTCAGAGATCACCTTACATGCATCGCTTGCCTGATGTTGCTCATACGCGTCTACATTTAGACAGTCGTGAGCATTTTACCGGATTAGGCAATAGAGGTGTTCCTGAAGGATTCGTGTTCTGATTCTAGCAATGTAGGATTGGCCGAGGCCCCAGAAGATTGCTTCTTGTGGGCCCTCTGCATGATTGACTTTTTTATGATCGGCAGTGTTGGCTGTCTGTCCATGGAATCTTCCGTCTGGGGCCGACGCTGTTGGCATGTTTCACTCATAGGCAATTTCCGCAATAAGTGACGACGGCGGCGGGTGGCTATGATGCGGAACGAGGTCCCGTCGGCCCCGATGTAAGCCGGCTGAAGGGCAAGCTACAGCCACAGACAGCGTCTGCCTGTTGCGACAAAAATATCATTCGATACTCATGATTCTATACTCGTCCTTGGACGATTGTCATTCGATGATTCGAAGCAGTCAACTCCGTGAGGAATCGGTTCTAGACTGAAGGCAAGGATAAAACACTTCCTCTGCTGCTCCAGAACCTTCAGACACTTCAACGAATTCACATCTTCTTTTTCACCTACCAAACTCATCTCTTACCATCTTCAACAATGCTTTCTACTAGCCAAGTCCACGTTATTGGTCTGATTCCAAAGTCCGCCTATGGAACTTGTCTGGCTCTTGGCCTCGTGCTGCTCGCCATCTACATCTATGACCAATTCGTCAGTCTAACCACTCAACGCCGCAACCAAGGAAACCGCTAACCGCAGCTGGCAGAATTCTGTCCGCTACCGCCTTGCCAAGGTTCTCGCCCAGCAAATGGGCTACTTCAAAAACGCCCAAGGCGAGAAAATGAAAGAACTCAGCTTCAACTCGCGCTTTGTCCGCTTTAGCCAGGGCCACGCCATGTCCGAGCAGGGCGTCGCCCTCGCCGGCACCGACCCCTACCTCACTTGGAATGACGGCAAACCCGAAGTGGTCCTCACCCGCCCCGAGCACGTCAAGGACTTCTTCGGCCGCGAGTCAAAAGGTGCGTCTTTTTTTCATTCGCCAAGCTAGCCACGCCACCTCGCTAACAGCTCCTTCAACATAGGCCACGCGAAGCCGCCGCACATGGGAATGGGCCCCTACTTCGACCGCGTCCTCGGCTCCAGCGTCGGCGTGCTCAACGGCGACAAGTGGAAGGCCATGCGCCGCGTCTTCGAGCCGCACCTTTCGCACCAGATGGCCATGGCCTTCTCCGCGCGCTTCGGCCGCGAGGTCGCCGCGTGGATGGCGGAGCTACCCGCTGAGTGGGCAAAGGCGGCCGGAGCAGACGGCGCTCCGTTTGTTGTGGATGCGGCGACGGCATGCCGGTTCTTACCGTTCAAGCTGGTCGCGCTGGCGCTGTATGGCGACGCGCTGTCTGAGAAAGCATATCAGCGCCTGCTGGAGCTGAATGCACTACATGAGAAAGTCATGCTGAGGGCCTTCTTTGGGAAGGCGGAGAGGTCGGAGGTGTTTTCACGGTTGCCGAGTGAGTCGAAGGCGCTGATGGATCAATTTGAGCGGGAGTGGCGGGACTTCAATCTCGAGATTATCGAGAGGGCTGAAAAGGTCAGTTGGCAGTGCTGCCTGTTTGACGGGAACACGTACTTACGGATCATCACTTCTGCAGGAGAAGCTTTCTTGCCCTGTGGCCAAGATGCACCCGTCAGTCCTCGACGGCTCCGTCACAGAACGCCAGTTCCTCCACACCATCGATGAGATCCTCTTCGCGAACATCGACGTCACCTCCTCCGTCCTCGCCTTCCTCCTCATCAACCTCGCCCGCAACCGCACCGCGCAGACGCAACTCCGCGCCGAGATCCTCGCCAACGCCGCTGACCCCGACGCCTACGTACAGAAGACAGACACGTTGCTCGAGCGCACATGCATGGAATCCATCCGCCTCTGCCCTGCCGCCTGTAAGCATCAATCAGTCTCGGCCCCCACCCCTTCCGTTCCCCCTTGCCGCAAATCCTCCTTTCCCCACCCCACTGAAGACTAACACGGCGGCCACCGCAGGGTTCTCCCTCCCCGAGCACGCCACCGCCGACACCACTGTCGGCGGCTTCGCCATCCCAGCCGGTACTCCCTGCATCATCGACTGGTGGCGCCTAAACACGCAGTCGCCCGTGTGGACGAAGCCGACGTGCTTCCCTGACGGCGAGACTCCGGACGGCACGGCATTCCACCCGCAGCGCTTCGCGGCGCTCGCGCCGCAGGAGTACCGCTGGAGCTTCCTGCGCTTCGGCCTGGGCAGCCGGAAGTGCATCGGGAAAAACTTTGGCGGCATCATCATGAAGGCGTTCCTGGTGCCCGTGCTGCGCGAGTGGCAGTTGGAGAGTGTGGGGCTGACGAGGGAAGAGGAGAAGGGGCTGGTTGAGACGAGGGAGGATCGGTTCGCTGTGATGCCTGATCGGAGGGTGAGGTTTGTGCCTGTTTGAGAGAATGGCAGGATGGATGGCAGTGCTGGGGTGGGGTGAGGTGTTGGAGGAGGGGAAATGGGAGACAGAGATTGGTAGAGTGAATGTTTTTTTGCTTTTATTAGCTACTTCGTCAGTGTTGCGGTGCTTTGCATGAGTGTGCGACTTGTTCTAACCGATGGTAGAGTGCGAGAAGGATTCCTTTGCGGTGCCTCTGCGCGGCGTGCCTGACCTTGCCGAACACCGAGCTCCGGTGCTATGCACGTTTGACAGCATTTTTCGCGAAGCCGAGTGTGATCTTCATGCACGTTGATGCATGGATATCCCTAGCCAATAAAAAACACGAGTTGCAAAAGAACGAAGCTTAGAGGACTGCCCAACTAGATGACGTGTCTGCCCCATCCATCGTCGAAAGCTAAACAGGGAGGACACTCCTACGAAATGGAGATCAATTATGTGCAAAAAAGGAAATCCATTATTTGACTAGCCGTAAGCAAGCCGGGAAGTAGGCAGCAGTTGATCTGCCGCTGCAGATCTTGTGCAATGGATTCATCTTGCGTTGCGGTTAGGGCGAAGCCTTGCCAAGAAGGGGTGGCGCATTGGCTTTGCGGCCCGGTCCATCGGGTGGCGCTAGGCGGCGGCAGTTGGAGAATTATTTCCCCAGCCCCCAAACATGGGGCCGAAAGGACTGCGCCGTGTCTATATCATGCCACCGAATTGCGCGCACTGTTCCTTGTGTTGCATCATTTTACTTAGTGCGAAGTTAATTGTGCATTTATTCATTCCTTCGCTATAGTTGAAGTGGCGAGTGAAGCATTCCTTCGCCCCACCCATGTTCCTTCGCGCCACGTTGCTTGAAACAAAGCTTGTCATGGAGTCACGTACCTTGCGCTGATGGATCCTTCAAGCTAAGCCACGGTCGCGGGGGAAAAAGCTTTGGTGGGGTTCTTGGAAGTTGGGGGCGACGTCTCACACCATGAGCCATTTTGATCGGCCTCGGGGTTTCGGCGTCTCGCCGCGCGAGAGTTGTGCGAATTATGCGAGCTGGGGCATTCATAAAATGCGCACAACTTCTCTTGTGCATCGCTCTCGCTGTTTATACCTACCGATCATCGTCAGCCGCACCTGTAAAACTTGGACCACCAACACCTCTTCTTATTTTGAGATGACTTTATAGAGAGGTTGTTTCTCTAACGCCTTCTCCAATCCTCAGCCCAAAGCAATCACAGAAGCCATTCAGCCATGTCGAGCGTTTCCAGCGACAAGTCAGCGCCGCAAGACGTGCAACAGCGTCAACATGCCGACCAGGAAGCGGCCAAGCCCGCACCACCGGCAGCCTTCGACCCGCCTGATGGTGGAAGAGCAGCGTGGCAGACTGTGGCCGCCGGCTGGCTGTGCCAATTTTGCTCGTTCGGCTTCATCAATGCGTGAGTCCTGACCTTTAAGTCCGATTTCAGCATCTATACTCATCTTGTCCCCACAGCCTCGGCACTTTCCAGCTGGTCTACGAAACAGACATCCTCAAGACGACTTCCTCGTCGGCCATCTCCTGGATCTTGACCATGCAACTCTTCCTCATGTTCTTCCTTTCACAGCCTGTGGGCATGATAGTCGACATGTTTGGGCCCCGTGCTATCCTCATGCCGACCTCCATCCTCGCCGTCGTCGGACTGGTCGCCCTAAGCTTCGCCAAGGAGTACTGGCAGATCTTCCTGGCCCAAAGTCTGTGCTTTGGCCTGGGCGCTGCCGGCATTTTCGTGCCTGGCCTCGTCACTGCAAGCCAGTACTTCAAGCGGAAGCGAGCCTTCGCCGTCGGCATAGTCGCCAGCGGTTCCTCCGTCGGTACGTTGAATAGATCCCATCAACCACAAGCCCAGCCAGTCCACTAACATGTCGCAGGCGGTGTGGTCTTTCCAGTTTTTCTCGCCCAGCTCTTCGACCAGATCGGCTTCCGCGCCACAATCCGCTGGACCGCCCTCATGGTCGGTGTGCTCCTCGCCATCGCCAACGTCCTCGTTGTGCCTCCAATCAAACCCAAGGGCTGGGCCGGCCGCCGCACGCTCCTCAGTGTCGCCGTCTTCAAGCAGCCTGCTTACGTCCTCTTCGTCGGCGGCTCCTTCTTCTTTTTCTGGGGTCTGTTTGGCCCGTTCAACTACCTCCCCCTGTTTGCCGAGCAAGCCAAGAGCACCTACGCCGTCGCCTCGTACACCGTCTCCATCCTCAAGTAAGTCTCAGTTTTTGCCCCCGCTTCCAGCCAGATTTTGCTAACCCGTTCCCCCAGCGCGGCCTCCATCTTCGGCCGCATCCTGCCGCCCCTCTACTCGGACCGCGTCGGCCACTTCTCCGTCATCACCGTCTGCGCCTTCGTCGCCGGCCTCTCCGTTCTCGTCGTCTGGCTGCCCATCAACACGCACCACTCGCTGGGCGGCCTCATCGTCTTCGCCCTCGTCTTCGGCTTCTTCAGCGGCGCCTTCGTCTCGCTCATCACCCCGTGCCTGCTGCAGGTCGCCGGCGGCCACACCGCCGACCTGGGCGCCATGCTCGGCACTTACTTTGCTGTCGCCGCCGTGGCCAGTCTGACTGGCTTGCCCATCCAGGGCGCGATCACGGGGAGTGGCGACAATTTGACGGGGTTGATTGTGTTTTCGGGTGTCGCGATGGTGGTGGGTTCTGCGGGTTTGGCAGGGGCGATGGCGGTGCTGAGGAAGAAGAGGAATGCTGATCATTAGTTAAAGTGTCTACGGACTCAGCTCGACCTCCCAGTCCAATCTTGTAGAACTTCGCTTAAAAGCGAGATATGTATTGATAAAAAAAAATAACTGGTAGAAGAAGCGATAATATTTAAATTGTCTGTCCTTATCCTCTGCTATAACTAAAATAATGTACACGTGATATCTACAACGATATGTCACTTTAAGTAAGAAATAATTTACTTCGCCTCTACGCTTATAGTACTATCGATTTATGCTACCGTTGTAGAGTGTTCGTTGTGCTTAGTTATCTAGATCGGCCCGAGGTACATGATGCCGACGCTAATGTGCACTCGTTCTTTCAACCCCACCTTTACATCGTCGTACACTACCTACTAACAGTTTGTCCAAAGTACTATGAGTGTAGATCGCCTCGGACCAAAGCGGGTGCGCCTCAGCGAGCGGACGATGCTCGCTTGCATCCATTGTAAAAGCAAGAAGCTAAAGGTGTCTTATCGGTCTTCTTCAACACGGGATGGCACATTGGCTGACTCGACATTAGTGCGACGGCCAGGTTCCAAAATGTCAAACTTGTGTTCGAACTGGAAGAGGTAATCCTCATTGAATGATTGCACGTTTAAAACAGCGCTGAGAGATGCCAGACTGCTTGGTCGAGGACCCTGCTACAGGACTGCACAGGCCGAGAGACTACCTTCAATCGCTTGAAACTCGTGTCGCTTATCTCGAGGGTCTACTGCAAGAGGCGCGGCCTGATGTCGCATCGGATCATTTCAATGGATTTGGTCAGCCGCGCCTTTCCCAAAATACTGGTCAAGCATCAAATCTAAGGCCACAACATGGCTCTTTACTTCCCCAAGCAGGGAATGAAACGCCGGCTCTGCAAGGTCCCTTTCCAGCAGCAGCAAGAGATATCGAGGGTGAGGAGCTCGACGACCTGACTACCGATGTTGCCGTTCTGTGTCTGAGTGCGGCGGGTCGCGAGCCGCACTACTTCGGCTCATCCTGCGCCGTCTCATTCTCGCGCATCGTGAGCGCTACTATGGGCTTTCCAAAACGTCACGGGAGCTCTCAGCACAGTGGTCCAATCCCTGATTCCCACGGGCAGGAGATCCAGCGGACACTGTCGGTGTCATTTCCCTCCCCGGCTTTGGCTACCACCCTCACCCAGGCATATTTCAAGAACATTCATCCGCAATATCCATTTCTCCATAAGCCTACCTTTCTGGCCTGGGAACAAGCTTGTCTCAGAGCAAATGCGGCCAATTCTCTCCCTGAAGCTGGAGATCTCGCCTTGTTCTTTGTCTTGATGGTATACGCAATTGGGTCTCTGGCCCTCGGCCCTGCACATCGCGATGTAGCTGAGGCTTATTATGTCATGGCGCTTGATCACCAAGCGACAGTCCTCGACCGGGATGGACTTGAGTCCGTACAGAGCATTCTTTCCTGTGCAGTCTATTCCATAAAATCACCGGTCGGTGTCAGTTTGTGGAAGCTCTCAGGCATGGCAATCAGACATTGCATTGAGCTCGGTTACCACAGAAGCATATCAAAGTATCACAAGCATACAGATACGCTTGCTGCTGAAATGTCACGCAGATGCTTCTGGGTAGCCTACGATATTGACAGGGTGGCTGCTTGCATCCTTGGACGACCTGTGGGCATTCCAGATGATGCTATAGATGTGGAGATGCCGTTGGACCTCGAAGATGAGTATATCGCCAGAGACGGTCTTCGCAAGGAGCCTCGTTCATCAGCTGATGATCCACCAACCTACATGACTGGAGCAATTCATGTAATCAGACTCCGTCGACTGTGGTCTAAAATTGCATCCAACCTCTACCAAACTGCCTCTACAGAGATACCACCTCGCAGGATGACGGAAAAATTGGTGGTTGATCATTTACGTCAGGAACTTGAGGACTGGTATGCTGCAATACCCGACCCAATCGACGACCCTGGTTCTTCACTGTCCGTGTTTGCCTCACAGTCGTGGTTCCAAATCGCATATGACCATTCCATCCTTCTGCTCTACCGGCACCAGATAACCATGCCAGGGCATGAAGAGAACGTGGAGCAGGAGTTTGCAGATTGCGCCCACCGGGCTCGAGAAATGTGCTTGTTGTACAGGAAGCTTTACCAAAGTCCGACCATCCAATTCACCTGGGGCTCGCTTCATATCCTTTTCGTGGGTGGAATGACTTATCTCTACTGCTTGTGGAAATCAGCAAAGGTTCGCTTGAATTCTAGGCAGTCCGATGTCATTAGCACGTGTATGGCTTGCAACACGGTGCTAATTGTCATTGCGGAGCGCTGGAGTCAGGCGACCCCTTACAGAGATGCGTTCGAGACATTGTCCGAGAGGACAATCGATATGATCTGCAATGAAAGAAGTGGGACTTCGGATTTCAATTCACATCGGGCAGACGCAGGGAGCACACAGCAGCAAGGAACCCCCGCTGCTTTATCCCAAGGCTGGGATATGGGCTTGAATGATCTCTCGGTACCCCATGAGACTGAGTGGCTATTCAACGAGCTATTGCAGGGGATGAGAGACTTCCAACAGCCTGAATTTGGATTCGAGGATTTGGGCGATTTCACTGGCTAGGTGTCGTATTCAAGCAACATCAGAGGCGAACTTTCACGAGGCTCACGGTACAAATTCTCCTTGGCATCAGCCATCAATCAATCATACAGCGCTCATCCTTTGGATGTCACTTCCGCGCCTCTTTCTTGAACCTCACCAAGCCTGGCTTTGTGGAATTTTTCCGTCAACACCCCGCTGCATTCTGGGAATGTGAAGGGGACCTTCGAGTAGTACAAGTTTTGTCTGCAGCAGAAAGATAGCACGGTTCCTCTGCCAAGCGATTGGTAATTGAAGATTACACCAATGGGAGCGCTGATGTCTGAGCTTCTGAGGCAACTCGGGTGGGGTGATCGGAAAAGCGATCGGATACTGTTTCCGGTGGCTCGGGAGAAACCGACGGATGCCAAGTGCGGGGACCATCTCGTCAGCACCACTCCAGCTACTCACCTTTCCTGATCATCTCTACTGTGCATTGAGCTTTTGTAGCTTCTTCAATCCACGCATTATGTCGTCCACCGCCACATACCTCGAAACCACGCCCGCACCACGGGCCAAAGATGCTACATCAATACTAAACAGAGCTGATGGCACATCCACCAGCGAGTCTCGTAGTAGATACCACATCCCGTGGCCCGCGACGAAAGAAGCGCAACGGAAATGGCAGCTCGAACAAATGGCGGGCGCATTTCGCATCTTTGCAAAGCTCGGCTTCTCCGACGGCGCAAGCGGCCATATCAGTCTTCGAGGTCCGTAAAAAAAGAAAAAATCTCATCCAATCCTCTCCGATGACCTTTTGGCCTGATTCTTTTTTTAATCGTAGATCCCGTCGAGCCAGACACGTTCTGGATCAATCCCTACGGCGTGCACTTCGGCCTGCTAACCGTCTCGGACATGGTCTGTGTCGACGCGCAGGGCGTCCGAGTCGGTGGTGCAGACAAGCTGATCAACACGGCCGGCTTCATCATCCATGCCGCCATCCACGAGCGCCGCCCGGACATAAACGCCGCCTGCCACCTGCACAGCCCGTTCGCGCGGGCGTGGTCGAACTTCGGGCGGCCGATCGACATGCTCAACCAGGACAGTTGCATGTTCTACGGCGACCTCGCCGTGTACGCGAACTTCGGCGGCGTGGTGTTTGCGAAGGAGGAGGGCGCGCGGCTGGCTGACGCGCTGGGACCGACGATGAAGAATATCATTCTGCAAAATCATGGCAGCCTGACGTGTGGCGGGACCGTCGCGGAGGCGGCGGCGTTCTTCATTGCGCTGGAGCGCGCGTGTCATTGCCAGTTGCTGACTGAGGCCGCCGTGGCGCCGGATGGGAGCCAGTTGAAGAAGACGATTGTTGGCGATGAGGAGGCCGGGTATACAAAGAGAAGTACGGGCAGCCCGGAGGTCATGTACATGCAATTCGAGCCGGAGTACCGGCTGATCTTGAAAGAGACGCAGGGGGATTTCTTGATTTAAGTGGGAGGGAATCAATGAAGCACTTTACTTTTCCTCTACGAGATCCATGATGCAGGAGTCTTCCTCACCAGTCCTGAATAGAACCACAGACCCAGCGTGTATACGTCATACACAGGAACTCCCACTTTTTTCTGAATTGCAGCCGCATATGGTGGCATCTGGGTGCACTCCAACACCACGGCGCCAGCTTCTTTTCCTTCTTCCCTGATACTCTCTACAAGCCTTACCGCCGAATCAACCATTTCCCGCTCCATTTCCGTGCTATCGTACTTCACACCGTTCTGTATAACTTTCCGTGTGTGGCCAGTCGCTGGCAATCCATGGATCCGGATCGTTGCAGGATCAACACCAACTTCTCGCAGGTGTGTCTCGCCGAGTCGCTCCCCGTCATACGTCAAAACACCGATGATCTTCTGCGGGCCCAGAAATGCTCGAATGCTCGGGATTTGCACCAGCGCGCTTGTTGCAATCGGGATGCCAATTCGCTCGCTCAGCTGCCTTTGCGCCATTGCCAGGAATCCACAGCTCGTGATGATGCCAACACAGCCTTTCTCAGCCAGCTTCTTCCCGGAAGCGACAAAGCGATTGATGAATTCGGCATCATAGGTCTCCTTTGAGACTATCTGCTTTTCTTGGGAGCCTGGGACGAGTTCGTGAACCAAAGGAAAGGGCCAAGTGCGTGGGTTGTAGGGATCACCCGGGGGGCGGTGAATGTTGACTTCAACGGCAAGGAAGCCGAGAGGCGGGAGGTCTGAAGAAGACATTACGGACATTCAAAATGGAGTTTATCGTAAACGAGGTTAGGTTTGGTAACTTCCCCGTTCAAAATACTGACAAACTGCAGCTCGAAGGTCGAGAGATGATTTTCTGGACAACAGCATTACATGTGTTTCCCAATATCCGTTCATCCCCTCACTTGTCTTGTTGGGAAAGTGCAATCACCCAACACCGAGGGCTTATGTTGTGATGTCGTATGACGTATGCCAGCTCGGATTCCCCCGAGCTTTCGGGAAGATGGACCCTGCAGCCGTACCAACCCCACCTTTGGAGCTCGGGAGAATCCATAAGCTCCACCCCGCTACATCTCGAAGTCTAATTCGAAATTTGAAGATGCATGCTGTTTAGATTAAAGATAACGCCTTGAGTCCGAGTCACTCTTCGCAACTTACCGTACCACAATCTATTCATACAAACCAGGCTGTTTCCAGTAGCATCACTGCCATCCAGTTGATCACGTGCCTGGCCTGCACCCGTCCAAAACACCTCGCATTCCTTTTCCGGCGAGTCCGTTGCACGTTTCAGCGATTCTGCTGTTTGACTGCGATCAAACGAACACCAAGTTTACTCACAGCAACACCATGGGATCAATGGCAGACCGAAAGCCGCACGTCGTGTGCCTCGGCACGCCCGCTTTCGCCGGCGAAGACTACCTGGCCTCGTTTTCACAGAGCTTCCAATACTCCTTCCTACCAGCCGCCAATCGCGCTGAAACAATCGCGGGACTCCCGGACTTGATATCGCGGAATGGCCCCATCGACGCTTTCATCATCCGCATGGGCACGCCACCGTTTGAGCCATTCGACGAAGAGCTTCTCTCCGCCCTTGCGCCTAGCTGCAAGATCATCACGTCGGCGAGCGCCGGGTACAATGAGTTCGACGTGGACTGGATGACCCGCCAGGGCATCGTGTTCTGCAACTCTGTCAACGCCGTCGCCGAGGCAACGGCCGATATGGCCGTCTTCCTACTGCTGGCGACACTGAGGAATACTAGCAACGCAGAGAAGAGCGCGAAAGCAGGAAAGTGGAGAGGCGGACCCAATGGTGGATTGATACCCGCAAGAGATCCGGCGGGCTTGACGCTGGGGATCGTGGGCATGGGTGCGATTGGCAAGGTGAGTTCGGCGGGATGGGGCTTTTCCTGAGTGTGACGCTGATTGAATGAAACAGCATCTTGCAAGGAAGGCGGCCGTGTTTAATCTGAAGATCAAGTACTACAACCGCAGCCAGCTACCTGCCTCGGAAGAGGAGAAGTACAACGCCACGTACTGCGGCTCGCTACACGAGCTCCTGGCATCCTCGGACATCATTTCTCTCAATTTCCCGCTGAATGAGAAGACGACAAATCTCATCAGCACGGCCGAGTTCAACGCAATGAAAGATGGCGCATTCCTGATCAACACTGCTCGCGGTGCCGTTATTGATGAAGCAGCGCTGAAGGTTGCTCTTGGGAACGGTAAGGTTGCTCGAGCAGGGCTGGACGTCCTATGCAACGAGCCGAATGTCGATCCGTGGTTCTTCGAGCAGGAGAATGTGATATTGCAACCTCATTTGGGAGGTTTGACAGATATTGCGTATCAGAAGGCGGAAAGGGAGTGCTTTGAGAATATCAGGGCGTATTTCGAGAAAGGATATGCCAATTCGCCAGTGAACGCCGATCGCTTAGAGAAATGACAAGTATAGAGTAGGAATTTTGATCAATTAAACAGACTAGACCTTGCACAATCCCGCCAGAGACTCAATGTCTAAATTCTTTCAGGTTGTTCTATGAACTCATAGCCTCGCTGTGGCCTTTCCGTTCAGATCCGCATCGCTCGTCAAGGGTACGTTCCCCAGAGCTCTAGCTCCTTGCTTACCTTCCATCAGTATGTTCACTGGCTTCTGTTCTCCAAGAGCTCTCCATTTCCAAGCTTTTACTTGAGGTCTCTCCATCCCAATATTCTCGATGATATCAACGACCCAGTTGCCGATGACAGGTAGATACTTGAACGCATGCCCACTGCCACCCGTAGCAACCATCAAATTCTTCTGGCCAGGAACGTAGTCAATGACAAGGTGGTTGTCAAACGAATCCGTATACCAGCACACGCGCGTCGTCGCCACCTCGATACCTTCCTCTGCCAACTCCGGCAGGTACTCGTCCACGAAGTTCTGGATGACTTTCATGGCCTGCTTGGGTATCTGGGTGAGCTTATCACCCTCGCTCCACCTCGTGATTGGAGTGCTCCTCTCCCTCCCATCATACTGAGTGGTCGGGTTGGTGTACTTGGTGCCCCGATATCCGATCTTCAAGTAACCCCGCTCATCGCGTGCGAAGCCGTACAGTCCTCCCTCGGCGCCGTCTCGCATTTTGTACAGCCACGTTGGAAACCTGTCGGGCGCGAAGCGGTCCCACAGCTTCGACTCTCGCGGTATCTTGAACAGCACGACTGAGCCGGCAGTCGCTTCGCAGAGACCATCTAGTTCCGGGACGAGACCCGGCGTCCAGCCACCACAGGCCATTATGACGAGGGTACCAGGATGCTCTTGCCCATCCTTGGTGACGATGCCAGTCACTTCTCCAGTCGCAGCCGTCATGAAGCCGCCGAACTCGCCTCTCCTCGGCCCAAAAATAGATCGTGTGCCGTACCCGCGGGCCTTGTGAAGGGCGAATCTGCATGCTTTGTCTGCCACGGCGACGCCGCCGGTTGAATCCAAGACTCCAGTGTTCGACTTTCCTCGTCTCGCCCGCTCAAACGGATCCATCGCGGCGCCCAGGCCCCTCGCTTCCGCGATAGCGATGCAGCGCGGGTCAGTGGTGATGAGCTGTGTGTCTCTGTGCCCGAACTCCTCCATTGACCGTATGGTCGTCAGTTCGAACTCGGGAAGCTCATTTCCGTCCACCATGTTCAAGTTTCCGGTGTTGTAGAACACTCGGTCTTCGGTCGACAGGCCTGGCGGCAGGTCCACACCTTTGGCGAGCTCGTCATTCCATTGTTTCCACTCCTCAATGGCTTCGAAGGTTAGCTCTTGGTATTCTACCTGGCTGCCGTACGCTGATCGAATGATTTTGTTGATGTCGGCAGAGGCCGTATCGCAGCCGTTCAGATATGAGTAGAGCGTGGTGTCGTACGGCTGCTTGTCGAAGATGGTGACATTTTTGTAACCGCGGCGTGCGAGATGAATTGCTGTGCTGAGACCGAAGATTCCCGCTCCAACAATGATGATTGGTGCGTGTTTGCTGGGGGGAACGCGTGCCATGTTTTGAGGGCACCTCTCAAGTCAGCAACTAACTCTTCAGCTGGCTGGCGGTGCTTTTTGGAAGTTGAATGATTTTGTTCGTGTGCACAAAAAATGTAACAAGTTAGACTTCGGCCTAAGTACTATAAAAGGAGATGGTTTGTGTAGAGTCTCGTATTAGCGATGGGAGGCGAAGCCGAGTCTACACGCCACAATACGGAGAGGATACGGGCGTTCCGATAAGGAGACCAACATGGCGGAGTTCGGGCTGTCCCTGTAGTGCAAATGGTGGGGTTCGGCTTCTCCCGACTCCGGCCGTTCATGGATGCGATAGGCCGTTCACATGACGCGTTATCAGCCCCCCGCACATGGAAATCCTCGCAAGGATGCAAGAAGACTATCTGGACGACATATCCGCAGGGATATGATGAAAGCGACTATATCTCCGAGAACCCGGAAATGAACTCGTTCTTCTCCACTTCGCATCGACACCACCTCCAGCGGCGGACCTCAGCAGCATAGAGGCAGACATGAAAATTCTATCTGACTCGACTCTAGCGAAATATGTTCGTGTCATCAGGAGCTCTCCGCGTGAGGTCATTTGCAACCGCCGACTCCTGGTAACGGCGGCGCTGTACGCAATGTCCGGTATACCCATTAGTATGCCTCCTCCTCGTGTCTGGTTCATATGGTTCACCTAGCTGATTCTGCTTCAGCATGGGATCAGGGCTCATCTTCGATCGTACCGTCACTGCCTGGATTCCAGCATGCATTTGGAATCTCGTCTGGAGCCAACCCGTCCGAAATCGGGAATTTCATCTCCTTTGTCTACCTGACCGCGGGCGTGGGATCCGGCCTGTCATTCTTCATAAACGACCGCATCGGTCGTCTCTGGTCTCTACGCTTGTATATGACCATCTGGATCGTTGGCCAGCTTATCGCTACTTTTTCCTCTGGTCACCTCGGCGCATTGTATACCGCACGTTTCGTATCAGGACTCGGCATCGGGCCCCTGACAGTGACTGGTCCAATGTCCATCGTCGAAGTTGCGCCACATGAAATACGTGGATTGCTGGCTACCTGGTTCAGCGTCGTCATGCTGCTCAGCTTGACTGTCAGCTGCTTCGTTGTTTACGCCAGCTTTCTGCATATCGCAACTAGCACGCTGCAGTACCAGGTCGTCTGGTTCGTACCCTGCATCATCATCGCCATCATCATCGTTGCAAGCTTCTTCGTAATGTACGAGTCGCCTCGCTGGTTGATGATCAAGGGCAGAGAGGAAGAAGCGCTGCAGACCTTAGTCGCGCTCCGTGGGCTGCCAGCGGATCACCCTCGAGTCGCCTCGGAAATAGCAGATATCCGTGCTCAGATCGAAAGCGAGCACGGCAGGTACGGCGACGCGGCCGGCAGCGGCATGTCCGCAGTTCTTAGGGAGACGTTCCTTGTGCGTGCGAACCTGCGCCGCTTGCAGCAATCCTGCCTCTGCTACATCCTCGCACAGCTGTCAGGTGCCAACTCGGTGACGAGCTACCTCGTGCCCATCCTCACTATGATTGGGCAAGGCGGCAGCACCGACCGCTCCATGTTCCTGACGGGCATGTATTCGATGGCGAAGTTCTTCTACACGCTCATCGCGTCCTTCTTCTTCGTTGATGCGCTCGGCCGCCGCAAGTCACTCTTCATCGGCATCATTGTGCAGATGACCTCCGACATATACATTGGAGCGTTTCTCAAGTACAAGCAAGCCGGGGCCGTGGCATCAGGCGCGTCCGAGGCCGCCATTGCCGCCATCTATATCCACGGTTTCGGATACGCAGTGGGTAAGTTTGGGGATAGCAACAATGCAGGCGAAAAAGTTGATGCAGACGCTGATATGTAATCTTCATTCCAGGTCTCCTCGTCCTTCCCTACGTTTTTGGCGCCGAGCTGTGGCCCAACAATATTCGCTCCTTCGGCAGCGCGCTTACGCAGACCTTCCACTGGCTCTTCTACTTCGGCGTTAACAAAGGCACGCCTTCGATGTTGTCTAGCATGCATAATTGGGGTACTTTTCTCTTCTTCGCTGGATGGTGTTTCGTTGCGCTCGTTTACGTCTTCTTCGCGGTGCCCGAGACGGCCGGTCTGAGCTTGGAGCAATTGGATGCACTATTTGAAGGCCCATTCTGGCAGATGCGGAGCAAGGCGAAAGTTCAGCGGAAACGGATGGATGTTATTGACTCACAAGAGGTAGGGGGAGTGGAGTATATCGACGAGGAATTTAGTGGAAAGAAAGACGTTGTGAGGGGGGTCTAAATTCGGAGAAGCAATCTATGAATTTTTTCTTGCTGGACATGTAATGGAACTAGGTCATGCGAGCCCATCATCGGTGCGCCGCCAGCTCCAAAGGAGGTGATTGTATGTTCAGCCGGTAAACCATGAGTGGATATGCGCACGAGCTGGGACACACCTCTCCTTACGCCGCCGGCCAAACGATCTCAATAACACCCCCCTTCACCCTCGCATTAAACCATTCCAAGGATTCAATGCTGTCCGCCACTGTCTTCAATCCACCCTCACACTCCAGAACCTTCGACTGCACCACTGCGGCCGTCGCTACGTACAACTCCAGCATCGCCAAGTTCCTGGCAATGCACGCCCTCGCGCCTTTCCCGAAAGGCATGAAATCACGGTGCATGCGGTCGTCGCTGCTGTTGACCCAGCGCTCAGGCAAAAAGGCATGAGGGTTCGGGTAGACGGCTGGGTTGAGGTGGAGCTGATAAGCGGACAGGCCGACGACCGTGGCCTCGGGCAGGTACGTGTTCCCGTGCTGGAAGCCGCCGGCGGGAACGACGCGCGGGAGCCGCGTTGAGATGGCCATGCTCAACCGGAGCGCTTCTTTGATGACTCCGGTTAGGTATGGGAGTGACTGGATGTCTTTGGGGGAAGGTGAGATGGCGTTCGCATGGAGCTCGGTGGCAAGTTGTGTGTATCTGGTGGTACGGGGTCAGTTTGGAGTCTGAAATGTGGTAACATGAGATGCAAGAGCAAGAAGTGAGTCATGGCTTACTTATCTGGCTGTGCGACCAGATACCAGATGATGGTCGCCAGGTTGTTACCAGTTGAATCGGTGCCTGCGAATACAGCGTCTTTACACTCAGCGATGACTTTCTCCTTGGGGACTCCCAGAGCGAGGAGCCTCGATGGGTAGCTGTCGTCGCCCTTGTTGTCCTCAAGTAGGGTGACTTTCTCCTCAATGGTCCGCTTGAGGTAGCTGTCAACGATTTCTGTTGACTTGGTTGTTTTGGCGTCTGGCGCGATGATGTCCATGACGCGTTCAATGAGATGCATTTTCGATTGGGACAGATGAAAGAAGCGGCTCATGCTGACAAAGTAATCCACAAATGGCGAGGCTGACATTTCCCCTTGCTCCTCTAGGCCGTTGTAAGGGGCGCGAAGAATGTAGCTGGACACGGCGTCGATGGCTAAAAGGCTTATCAGAAGTTTTCAAGGGAAGAAACCAGCTGGGAGGAAATACAAAGAGGAGGAGGGGGCAGAGGAGGTGAGGACACAACTACATACCGTAAGACCGTGCGAGGTTCAGGATATCCACCGGCTTGTGGGTTTGCATTCCCTCAGCCATGCGTTCGACCATTCTGGTGGCACATCTCTCGATAATACCCTTGGCGGCCATGCAGGATGTGGCGGAAAACATGGGTTGAATAGACTTGAGTCTGCTGGAGCGCTTCTCCAACGACAAGGTGGTGAAGATGGTGGCATGGCCATCTATGTCGAAGGTGCTGTAATAGTCGCTTTTAATGAAGCCGCCTTTCTCCATGTAAATGGGCCAGAGGGCCTCGCCGTCTGATATGTGAACATCATTGGGACCAATGCGCACGATGGGGCCGAGCTCCTCATGGAGCTTTTGAATTGCCGAGCACTGGGTGCCGGCCCAGGCATGGTAGTGCAGCCACAAAGACGTGAAGCGGCAAATAAACGGACCTGGCACGTGCCGAAGCGGATCGCGGACAATGCGGGTGATAAAGACGAAGAGAAGCAGAGAGCCCACCAGTAGGGACGGGGCATTTCCGTACGTAATCGCGAGACTGTCAATGTAACCCATTGTTTCAGCTATTCACGGTTCGCTACTGCATTGCAAGCTGAAAGTGTTGCCGAGCTTAAATCATCTTGATTTTCATGGGAGGTGTTGCTGACATACAGATGCGGTCAGCATGACTGGTGTGTTCTTTCTATCTAACCCGGATAGTGCGCCTTGTTCCGTCGATCTTGGTATTCCAACGCCGTCATGTTCTCGTACAGGGGTTCCTTGTCAGCAACGAAATGCTGCATGGGCCCCACTTGGGCGGATCGGTCTGCCTTGCAAAAGAAGACCATCGATGTTCGCTCAGGAGCAATGTCTCCTTCGACCTCTCGAGGGCTCGGCTTTTGGACACGATGCAAGCAGGCGCGCAGATGGTCGTTCGTCCAGCGCTGCATCGTCTCTGACACCAGCAGGACGATATCACTCTCAGAGGTAAATCCGACGGGCTCGAAAATGCCGGCTTCGGCCTCGCGCACTTCGTACTCGAGGCCACCAACAACACCAGGAAATACCAAGCTGATGATGCCAAAGTCCTTGTGCGGCCATGCCCGCCCAATTTCTCCAGCGTCCAGGAGACGTACATCCAGCGCAGCATAGTTGTTGCTGCGCAGCGTGCTAGCCTCGTGCGTGCAACGCTCAGTGAATGCGTTGGCCGGAAGGCCCGCCGTCACAGCCAGTGTCTCAAGCAGGCGGTCGCTCAGACTGGAGCACTTCTCGAACAGAGACTCCATGATGGTTTGGTGCTTAGGCAGCACAGTCTGAGGTAGCCATTTGTTTGGGAATTGCTTGTCCCGGATTGAGCCGATGTCGATGCTCTCTCGCGAGTCGCCGAACTTGGGCGCTGGCCCGCCATTCTTGATGCTTTCCAGAAACCAAGTCTTCTCTTCACCTGCTACACTCCAGCCACGCTGCTGCGCCTGCGCCGGATCGTTGGCGATTTGCGCTTTGAGTTCTGGCGGCAAATGAAAAAACTCTTTGCACTGCAGATTCTGTCAGCCGGTGAAGGTTGCAGGATTGGATGCGACATACCGATTTGAAGGCACTGCTGATTTCGTCATCCGGAATCGATGTGTTGACCAGCTTCACCGCTCCGTTTTCTGCGAGATTGGCCAGCAGCGTTTCGCCGAACGCTTTGCGCTCTTTCTCAGTGCCCCCCTCGAGCACTCTTGCGTCAAGAATAGGCAGCGGCATTGTAGATAAACAACTTCGAATAATTCAGGAGTAATTTTCCGATCAGTTCAGCCAATTCTTCGACTAGCGCACGGCTTACTGTAAAGATATCTGTTCATGTTGCAGCTCGCCGGGTGCCGTATCGGCGGGTGCTGACCTGATGACCGCTCAGCAATGACCGCCGCTGACACCACACAAACTCTTCCCAAAGTCAGCCCAACCCATACTGCAATGAGTGTGAGATGATTTAGGAGAACGGAAAACCATGCCGAGTATAGGCCTTTTTGGTGTTTTCTTCTCGTAATCTGATTCCGTCTTTTCCAGGCCCCTTGCCTTTATGCGCCTTCCGTTCTCGCTTAGCAGCACGAAACAGATTGTGAGACTATCGAGGGTACACTTGTCCACAATGCCCATGTAAAAGCTTGGATCTTTAGCCTTTAAGTATTGTCAACGGCTAAATGTACTTGTAGGCTCAAGCAACCCTCAGAAAAGTATGATGCGTTCCGGCCCATCAAGCTTTCGGATCGTCAGTGGCCATCGCAAAGCATCACCAAGGCGCCGAGATGGCTTGCAACAGACCTGAGAGATGGGAACCAAAGCCTTGAACACCCCATGGTGAGATTGACTTCACACCGTAATGTTGAGGAGTGCTCACATGGCCCACAGACAATCAGCCAGAAGTGGAAATACTTCGAGATGCTCGTCCGTATGGGTTTCAAGGAAATTGACATTTCCTTTCCCAGCGCCTCAGACACAGAGTTTGACTTCACGCGAAAAATTGTCGAGACACCAGAAATGGTACCGGACGACGTGTGGCTTCAAGTCCTCTCTCCCTGCAGGAAGGAGCACATCCGCCGGACGGTTGATAGCGTAAGTGGGGCCAAGAACGCTATCCTCAGCCTATACATCGCTGCCAGTGACAACTTTCTCGAGACGATCTTCGGGCTTTCCCAGCAACAAGTGCTGGAGCAGGCTGTCGAAAGCGTTGCCTACGCCCGCTCCATCACCAAGGACGACCCGCGGCAGAAGAACACCAGGTGGAACCTTATGTTCAGCCCCGAAGCCTTTTCAGACACAGATCCAGAGTACAGCGTGCGGCTATGCGAAGCCGTGAAAGAGGCCTGGGGCCCGACAGTAGAAGACCCGATGATCCTCAACCTGCCGGCAACTGTCGAGATGGCCAGCCCCAATGTCTTCGCGGACCAGGTAGAGATCTTCTGCAGGTCTATTACTGAGAAAGAGAAAGTGATTGTCTCTCTACACCCCCACAACGACCGTGGCTGTGCGGTGGCAGCTTCAGAACTCGGCATCATGGCCGGCGCTCGCCGAGTCGAAGGCTGCCTCTTTGGCAATGGCGAACGGACAGGGAACGTCGACCTCGTGACACTGGCACTCAACCTGTACACACAGGGAATCGATCCTGGCATTGACCTCTCCAACTTGAAATCGATCAAGGCAGTCTTCGAGGAGTGCACGCAGATGAAGATTCCCGCGCGCATGCCTTACAGCGGCGATGCCGTTTTCATCGCGTACAGCGGCTCGCACCAGGACGCCATCAACAAAGCCTTCAACAGGATGAAGAAGAGCCAGCAGCCGCGCTGGAAGGTGCCGTACCTGGCCATCGACCCGAAGGACATCGGCGCCACCTACGAGTCCGTCATCCGCGTCAACTCGCAGAGCGGCAAGGGCGGCGTGGCGTGGACATTGAGCCGGCACCTCCAGATCGACATCGACCTCCCCAAGGGTTTGCAGCTCGCTTTCTCGAAGACGGTCAAGTCGTTGTCCGAGAGTCTGGCCCGCACTCTCAGCCCGTCGGAGATTTCAGACCTTTTTCTGCAGACATATCATGTACTCTCCAAGGATCCGAGGATCTGCAATGCTGGTGCAGTGAGTACATCAGCAGCTGGGAAGAAGGTGGACGCGACGGTGTTCATTAGCGGCGAGATACATCGACTTTCGGGCAGCGGGAGAGATGTGCTCGAGGCCGCTGAGAACGCATTTGCCAATGGCATTGAGGGCGGTGGTATGCGTTTCGAATTGCACCATCGCACTCTTGTCGCTGGAAATGGCGCTATCCGTGGTGTTGCCATTGTTGAGGCTGTAGATGCAACTGGAAAGAGCTCGTGGGGTGCCAACATGTCGGACAATCTTGATGAGAGGTACTTGTTGGCATGTTTGGGGGCAGCATTGGTAAGTGACGCGAGATGGGTCATGGGTACTCTGTGCTAATTGTTCTCTTCAGGGACTAGTGAGCAAGCCTCTCGTAAACGAGAAGGTGTCGGATGCAATCGGGCGAGATTTAGGTTTGCTGAATGGCCTACGTCGCGCGAAAAAGATGCAGCTTTTGGCTTCAAGCGAGGCTTGACGGACATGATGAATAATTCCTTTTAATACCTAGGGTGCAGTGCGCCGAAAATTGCTCGCGGTTTCTTTATCTCCTTTTGTGTCTTGACGTTTTCAGATATACTACGACTAAGGAGCCATGTTGAATCAATTTGATTACTTTCTCATTTTTTAAAAAGAAACTGTAGTGATTATTTTCAGATGTTACTGGGGAGGGCGTGTCCTTAGTGGAAATTTTAAGTTTTTACAAACTTGCAATCTCTTGAGATTAATTACTACTATGATCAGTTACAGATTTCTTCGTTAAAACCTTTTACCATACCGTGCGATTGCCAAAGACGTGAAGGTACAGAGAGTCAAATTTGTAGAGGAACATTCAATCATCTACCAGAATTTCCAATGCATTTGACAAGATGATCCATAAGATATCCACGGTGCAACATAGAATTCATACACTGCTCCAGCAAACAGCAAACAAAGAGAGGCACATAGCATGGAGTACGCCAGATACCGTGTCATAAATCAATTCATTGGAAATGCAACCGGAGTCTATAACATGCCCTCTATTTGCAAAACCAGGATTCCATCCACTGCGCACTCGGACTGCTGCCAAATTTAATCCCTTATCCACTTCTCCTACTCAGAAATCTCTACCAATTCAAAGCTCAGTCTTCGTAAGGGGATCCTTGTTCGCAGGAACAGAGTTCAGCCCCTGCTTGACCATGTGAGTGATAATCTCGTAGCCAAGCGCCGCAGCCACAAAAGCTGTGTCGGCGCCAGGGGTGTCGTATGCAGGAGCAACCTCGACGATGTCGGCACCCACGATGTCCAGATCGCGAAGACCCCTGAGAATCCTAATCATCTCGCGAGTCGACCATCCACCAGGCTCCGGAGCACCAGTGCCCGGAGCAAACGCCGGGTCGAGAACATCGATATCAATGCTCAAGTAGACTTTGGCGTTCTTCGGAATCTTCGAGGTGATGGCATCAACGATGCCCGCCACGCCCACATCATCCACCGCATCGGCAGGAATCCGCAGGAAGCCCATGGCATCGTCGGACTCGTAGTCGATGTCGGAGCCGCCGGTGAGACGCGTGTTGATGCCGGCATGCACGCACGACGAGTTGTGCAGCAGCCCCTCATTACTGGCCTGCCAGAAGACGGAGCCGTGATTGAACGTCGCCTGCTCGCTCGGCCACGCGCTGGGGTAGCTGTTCGGATGCAGCGTGTCGAGATGGCTGTCAAAGTGCAGCAGCACCATCGGCTCGTTGTAGACGGCCTTGAGCGCGCGCAGCGCCGGCAGTGCTACCAGATGATCGCCGCCCAGCACCAGCAGCTTCGGCTTCATCATCGGCGGCGCGCCCGACACCGGGTCGCCCGGGTACGCCGCGCGCCGCGTGCCCAGCTCCGTCAGCGCCTGCGTCATCTGCTCCATCGCCACGGCGTTGTCGAACGGCGTGACCGGCACGTCGCCGCAGTCGATGATCTTGGCCCACGACGTGTAGGGGTTGACGCTGGCCTGCGCGTGGAAGCCCCGGCTGATGATGTGTCGGCCCGAGGCGGCGCGGATGGCCCGCGGACCCATGCGGGCGCCGGGCCGGTAGCTGACGGCCGTGTCAAAGGGGACGCCGATGATGCCGATGTCGAAACTTTCTTCAGGGTGAGTGAGGCACTTGACATGCGGGACGTGACCGAAGGTCGAGATGCCTGAGAAAGCCCACTGCCGAGGATGTTAGTTGATGCATTGTGGAAGGAAAAAGGATGTTCACGTTGTCGCCCCATTTTCTCTCCAGTTCGGCAAGGTGCTCTGGATCTTCGTGCAGTGGTCTTTGTTGTGTTGATTGGAAAGCCAATGCTGGCGAGAGCAGGGTGAAGAGAACGTCAGTTCGCATGGCGCTGGTGATTGGAAGGGTCTTTGGTGTGGATTTCTCGAGATTGGCGGATCCAAATCACCTCGAGCATGTGCCGCCCAAATAGTTACAAAGTTCTGTTATCTTTCCACTTTTGCGAGCAGACGATAAGGAGGCACCACAGTGCTGACAATGAATTGTATGCGCCCCTAGGGATGCTTTCCAGAGAGTAGCTTGTGCCTCGTCGTCCAATCGAGTATTCCAATTCCCCATGGAGGAGAACCAAATCTTGCACTGGAAGAGCTTCACTACAGCAGTATACTGAATTGGGTTGGTTTCGCTCCGAATTGGTGGCTCATCGCACGCAATCCGGTTCTGGTGATCTGGTTCGGCCGCTGGTGGCCTACCTGGAGACAGCTGACAGGAGCATCGATGACGCGCTGACCGACTGACATTCAACTCCGCTGACTGCCTGACTCGCGTGGCAATACTGCCTTACTGCAGGACGACCAAATCCATGCGAGCAGTCAAGGTATTTGCATATTTGCCACTGGTCACACTGCTGACCTGCACTGACGCTCCGGCAGCCTGTTGGCTCTGACAGCTCATGTTGCGTGCTTCTGCTTTACGATTGTCACAACGGGCTTAGCACATGAAAAGGAGCTTTCGCTTGCCGCAAGCCCCCGGCATCGTATCACGCCAAATCATCTATTTCCAACTTCAGTAATTTTGCGACTACATCATCACAATGGCCACCACCGCGTTTCCCCAAGAGTGCGACATTGTCGCCACGCTCTCTCCTAAGGATGGCAAGCTCGACAGGGTAATATTTCTGAATTTTGAGCGGTGACAATACACTGTTGCTGATTTGCATTTCGCGCAGGTCGTCGAACTTCTCACCGAGCTGACCTCGTCTGTTCAAAAGAACGAGCCGGGCGTCTTCAGCTTCCACCTCTACAAGGATTTCGATGCCGAGACTGGAAAGGAGCAGCTTGTCCTTGTTGAAAAGTATGTGGAAGCCAATCAAATATCTTTTATCCGAGGATTGCTAACTCATTTGCATCAGGTATGCCGATAAGGCGGCTTACGATCTGCACGCAGAGTTGCCCGAGTTTCAGGCAATGCACAAGAAGTTCAGGGAGGAAGAATTGATGGAACGTCCCATTGTTATTAAGAGCGTGAAGCCGCTTGTCGGGTTTTATAGAGACTAGAGCATCTTGCACATGAGAAAATGATAGCGCAATGAACACCAAGTAGACTACTCTCGTCAATGAAAGGGCTTGTGGATTTTCGCAGTATCAATGCATGCAAATGTGATTGTAGCCTCTGAGTGGTCGTGGCAAGCCTTGATCTTCGAACAGACGTGCTTATTCGTGGAGACGAGAATATAATCCCCAGATTGAGTATCGGTCTCGTGAAAGGGTTTGCAGATTGGCCATGTGCATTCAAATTGGCGTGGCAAACACGATTCCGGCCGAATAGTGGGCCAGGATGACACCTTGGCTCGCTGACGTCTACCCCGCCCGCCCCGCCCTAAGACATGCATTCAACATTTAAACATTCTCAACTGCAAAGATTCTGAACAACACATCTCTCTCAAACAAACACTTTGCCAAACGGGAAAAACAACCGTATTCATCACGATGGCAACTACCACCACCACGACTCCCTCCTTCCTCGGAAACCCGATGGAAATCTGCCTCGTCACGCGCGACTACAAACGAACCATCAGCGGGCTGCACGCGCTGGGCATTGGCCCCTGGCGCTGCTACTCTTTTACTCCATCCAACACAACCAACCAGACATACCGTGGGCAAGCTTCAGATTTCACGCTGCGGGTCTGCTTCGCCGAGCTCTCGCCAACGATGGTGTACGAGGTCATCCAGCCGGTCAGCGGCCCCAACATCTTCCAAGAGTTCCTCGACCAGCATGGCGAGGGTGTGCATCATATCGCGTATGATATGAATGGTATCCCATTCGAGGAGCGAGTCAAGGAGTTTGAGAAGAGGGGATTTGTCATGTCACAAGGAGGCAGCTGGATGGGAAGGAACCATTTCGCATTCTTTGAGACGGAGGAGAAGACTGGGACGTGTTTCGAGACGTATGAGTTTCCTGCGGACTGGGACTATCCAGAGCCGGAATCGTGGTTTCCGCATCCGCCACAGTAATGTTGAGAAGAGACAGTAGTAAGGGGAGTGTGGGAACTTGAGAAACAGCCATGTAACAAGGCTATCAAAATAGAATTCTGCATACGCTACTATCCTTTACCAGTCCAGTGTGTCTGTACTTTTGTCATGTAGTGCCCAGAGCTCCTTAGCTCGGCCTTCAATGTCGTGTAGAAACTTCACGCTTTCATCAATCCAAGGAAATTTCTCTGCCCGCTGCCTCTCAAAGCTGAAAATCTCCTTTTCCATTTCCAGTGTGGCTGAAATATCATCCGTACCTTCCATCAGTCTCCGCTTTCTATGCTTCTCGACGTCGAATGTAGCAATAACATTGCATGCCTCATTGCGGATCTCTTGCCTCACGAGATCAACGGTGATTGGCCTGGCTCGGTCAGCCTCAGCCAACACAAGGGCCATAGCATGCTTGTCAGGCAGCTTGACAGGAAGCAGTCCGTTCTTGAAGGCATTGTTGTAGAAAATGTCAGCGAAACTGGGGGCAACGATGCATTGAAAACCGAACCCCTGAAGGGCCCAAACAGCGTGCTCACGAGAGCTGCCACAGCCAAAGTTGGGACCAGCTACAAGAACAGTGGCTGACCGATACTGTCGTTGATTGAGAACAAAAGCCGGGTCTTCATCAGAGGTGCCGGGCAGGTGGCGGAGCTGGTGGAACAGCCCAGCACCGCTACGCTGGATGGTCTTGCAGAAATTGACTGGGAGGATGGTGTCGGTGTCGATGTTGGCGCGGTCAAGGGGAGCAGGGATGCCAGTGATACTGGTGAATGTAGTTACTGCTCCGGCATCGCTACTCGGTGGTGAGGGCAGCCCTTGCGGCTGTGGTCCATCCACCTGCTCCTCCCACCTGGATGGAGACTTCCAGTCGAGCTGGAAGGCAATATCTGTCACCGGCTTTGCTGTTTCCTCTTCCTCTCCAGCACTGCCATCAACAACATCGCGCACATCACACAGCCGGCCCATAAGAGCAGCCGCCGCCGCCGAGGCCGGACTGACCAAATGCGTGCGGCCACCAGCGCCCTGCCTGTTCTCGAAATTGCGATTGCTGGTGCTGGCACAGCGCTCGCCAGGCCTCAGCGCATCGCCGTTCAGCCCGCAGCACATGCTGCAGCCCGGCTCGCGCCATTCGAATCCCGCCTTCAGAAAGACCTGATCCAAGCCTTCCGCCTCCGCAGCGCGCTTGACGGCGCCCGACCCCGGCACAACGAGGGCGCGCCGCACATTCGGCGCAACGACAGCAGGCTTCCGGCGGGCGCGCCTTAGCACGCCAGCAGCAGCACGGAGATCCGACAGACGCGAATTTGTGCACGACCCGATGAACACAACATCAACAGCAAGGTCCTGCAGCCGCGTCCCGGGCGCAAGTCCCATGTACTCCAGCGCGCGTGCAGAACTGCCGTCATCACTGGCTTTGGGCACGACGCCCGCGCTGACGGGCACCGCGTGCTCGGGCGACGTGCCCCACGTCACCATGGGCTCGACGGCCGCCGCATCGACATGCACCTCGCGGTCAAACACCGCGTCGTCGTCGCTCCGCAGCGTCCGCCAGTACCGAACCGCCTCACGCCACGCCGCCGAGCCGGGCGCCGGACAGCCCGGGCGCCAGCGCAGGTAGGCGATCGTGGTGGCATCCGGCGCGACGAGCCCCGTCCGCGCGCCGGCCTCGATGGCCATGTTGCACAGCGCCATGCGCTGCTCCATGTCCAGGGCCGCGACGCCCTCGCCCGCGAACTCGAGCGCCGCGCCGGTGCCGCCCGCCGTGCCGCCGAGGGCGCGGATGACGGCGAGGACGAGATCTTTCGCCGCGACGTGTGGGCGCAGGCGGTTCGTCACGGTGATGCGGATGGTGCGGGATTTGGTGGCCAGCAGCGTCTGCGTGGCCAGGACGTGCTGGACTTCGGACGTGCCGATGCCGAAGGCCAAAGCCCCGAAGGCGCCGTGCGTGCTGGTGTGGCTGTCGCCGCAGACGAGCGTCAGGCCGGGCTGTGTGAAACCCAGCTCCGGCCCGATGACGTGCACGATGCCTTGGCGGGCCGAGGAGAGGGGCAGGTGCGCGATGTTGTGGTGGCGCGCGTTGCGGGAGAGCGTCAGGCATTGCGTCAGCGAGTCGGCGTCTTGGATGTAGGCGGCCGTGCTGGTGCAGCCGGCTCGGGACGATGTGGGGACCGTCTGGTGCGCATGTTAGCTGGAAATGTTGGAGGAGTTTCTTTTTTGCAATTTACATGGTCGGATGTGGCCAGGCTGAGGTCGGGTCGGCGCACGGCGCGATTCTTCGCTCGGAGACCATCAAATGCTTGCTACTGTCTCTCAGTCACTATTCCTCACATGATTTGGGAGATTCAATGCGTACCGGAGAAGTGCATTCGTAGATGAGATGCCTGTCTGGAGTGCTGGTCAGCAGCGCCGCACCATCGCTCGCTCCGTTCCTACCCACCGATGTACAGCAGATACTGCCCGTCCTCCTGCTGACAAACCACATGCTGCTCGAACAGCTTTTCGTAGAGCGTTTTCGCCATTATTTCTTTCGAAATGAATCTTTTGCAATCCCGCTTGATAAGAATGATAGCAAACTTTCTTGTGTGCAGTCTCTTTCCGGATGATGACTCCTGTCAGCATAAGCGTCTGACACTACCTCCCAGCAACCAAGGATCACGAATTGGCAGAAGATACATATTTGATATCTTATCGACACCACTTAGATCGAATCAACAGAGAAAAGGAAAAGCAGAAAACAATATGCCAGCCTCAGTAGCCCTCGACGCTTCCAAGTTCACCTCCGGCTCGTCCGAAGAGCGGGCAGCCTACGCACGGGATTTGCTCGTCCAACTGGGCAGCAATGGATACGTGCGCTTGAAGAACCATGGCATATCATCAGAGCTGGTCGACAACTGTTTTGGTTGGGTGCGTCTGCGAGCCAGCCACAGGTCTTTCTGTTTCAATGCTGATCTCCCGTCTTTGAATAGAGCAAACGCTTCTTCGACTTGCCTCTGGAGGAAAAGGTCAAAACTTTAAACCCTCCCGGCCCGAATCCGCAGCGGGGATGGAGTACTCTGGGAGCAGAGAAAACATCAACCCTCTATGGAAAATTGATGGGACACGACGTCCCCGATGATCTGAAGGACGCAAGAGTAAGCTACTAGATGTACTCCACCGTAAAGCAACATAATCTGACTTCTCTCTTCTCCACAGGAGCATTTTGACTTCGGTACCCCTGGTGACGACCTGTTCCCCAGTCGTTGGCCCACCTCATCCACACTACCCGGCTTCCAGCCCTTCCTGGAAGACTTCTTCCACCGATGCGAGCAGGTCAGCCTGGACATCCTGCACGCGCTCGAACTGGCCCTGGATCTGCCCCCTGCCACATTCCGCCAGCAGTGCATGCCCAACGCCAGCGAGTTCCGCTTGAACCACTACCCGGCCATCTCGGCGAAAGACCTCAACAGCGACAAGGTCGAGCGCATCTGGCCGCACTTCGACCTCGGTGTCATCACCCTCCTCTTCACCGACACCGTCGGCGGCCTCGAATTCCAGGACCGCGCCAACCCCGACAAATTCGTGCTCGTCGACCCTGCAGACAAGACCGAGATGGTCGTCAACATCTCCGAGACGCTGCAGCGCTGGACCGCCGGCGCACTGCCTGCGGGCTTGCACCGCGTCACTGCGCCCAAGGCTGTGGGCGGCGAGGACGACGAGGATGCCGTTGTGCCTGAGAGGTACTCGATAGCGTACTTTTGCAAGGCGGCGAGAGAAGCACGTGTTTCTCCATTGGAGCCTTTCCGGGCTGCCGATGCTGCCGCTGAGGAGGCGGATGGGATGACGGCATTGGAGTATCAGCAGAAGCGCCTTCTGACTGCGTATTAAGCCATTTTTCTTGGAGGTTTCACATTTGTTCGCATCTTTGCTGGAGCTAGTTATACTACTTCGAGCCCATCATATCCTGCTCAAGACAAAAGAAAGGCTGGTTTTTTGTTGTTCCATTTTTTCGTCGAGGGGGGAGGGAAGTCATTTTCATGAGCTTTGCATACAGAAAATGAAAACCCATAGAGGGATTCAACGATAGAAAATTCCTATTGCTCGGCACATGCTTCGATAGGCCGTCAGAAAATAGTTCACGAAAAATGAGGGCGAACCGGGCGAGTTCCGGAAGCGTTCTTTGGGCGTGGTTTTCGTGTAAGCACATGGACGATTTAGCGCCCGAAAACAGGCTTACCGAAGACCCCTGCAACAGCGATCTCCCAAGCTGCATGTCATCAACCACAATCAACTCGTATATCAACTCCAGGATCCCAGCCAACTTCAATCCCCTCACCCTTCAATTGAGTTCCAGACAGGTCACCATGATGAAGCAAGACGAATACCCGATCCACACGCTCGGCTTCATCGGCTGCGGTAAACAAGCTCTCCTCCGCCTTCATCCTACATGACCATTTCCACCACACAACAGAAACTAACACCAAACGCCAGGCAAACTCGGCAGCGCCCTCCTCCAAGGCCTCCTCGCTGCCCCACCACCCCCAACCCTCCAGCACATCCACATCACCGTCCGCACCCCCTCCAGCGCCGCGCACATCCAATCTACATTCCTCTCCCCCGCCACCACGCCCATCCCCGTCACCCTCAACACCGCCGACCCGCTCACCACCTGCCTCGCCGCCGACGCCGTCATCCTCGCCTGCAAGCCCACCCAGCACGCCGCCATCCTCGGCGCCCCCGGCATCGCCGCCGCCCTCGCCGGCAAGCCGCTGATCTCGCTGCTGGGCGGCGTGACGGAGGAGCAGCTGGCCGCGAGTCTCGCGCTTTCTCCTCCTTCGTCGTCTTCTGCCTCTTCTTCCCCGCGCACGACGTCCGATGCGTCGGCGCCCACCATCATCGTCCGCGCCATGCCCAACGCCGCCGCCGCCGTGCGCCGCAGCACCACGCTGCTCGCCTCCTCGTCTGCGTTCGCGCCCGCTGTTTCCGGCAGTAGCAGTGGCATCAAAGACGCCATCGTCTACCTCTTCACCACCCTCGGCACCGCGCGCGTCGTCTCGCCGCATACGCTCGAGGCCGCCGCCGTCGTCGCGGCGTCTGGGCCCGCGTTCTTCGCGCGCGTGGTCGGCGCCGTGGCGGAGGGGCTGCACGGGCTGTTGCTCGACGAGACGGGATGCGGTGGGGGCAGCAGCGCCGAGGAGCTGGCTCTTCAGCTGGCGGCGGGCGCGATGGGTGGGGCGGCGGCGTTGGTGGAGCAGGGCGGGTGGAGCGCCGAGGAGGTGGAGCGGCGGGTGGCGTCGGTGGGGGGGTCGACGGAGAAGGGGTTGGGGGTGTTGGGGGAGAGGGGAGTGGGCGAGGCGATGGGGGAGGCGGTGAGGGCTACATTTGAGGCGGCGAGGGGGTTGGGTGGTGGGACGCGTGCAGCTGCCGTTGCGGATGGGAGTGAGGCGAACAACGGGCTCCTGGAGATGCCGGCAGATGGGATGATGAAGGCGATTGTGTTGAAGAAGGAGAGGCAGGTGGTGTTGGAGCAGAGGCCTATTCCGGTTATTGAGGGGCCGGGGGAGGTGCTGGTTAAAGTCGAATACAGCGGGCTCTGCGGCAGGTACGTGGACGGAGACACGTATTGCCTTACATTTACTAACCACATCTCTTCGGTTGCAGTGATCTTCATCTGTATCGGGGAACAGAAGATTGCGGTAACGATTTCATTTTGGGACACGAGTTCACCGGCCGCATTGTCCAGGCGGGGAAAGATGTGAAAAAGGTTGCAGTGGGTGATCGTGTCGTGGCTGCGTTTACAACGAGCTGGTAAGTGCCGTCTCCTACCTTTGATTGTTGTAATGGAGTCTGACCAGATTTTTGATTCTCGCAGCGCACAATGTTTCTACTGCAAAGCAGGTCTATCAGCCAGGTGCACTTCTTGCATGGTCTTCGGAACGCCCAAGCTCGGAGGAGCTCAATCTCAATATGGTATTAAACAAAAGATGATGGGAGCTTGAAGACATCGGCACTGACAAGTACAATTAGTTCGGGTTCCTCTTGCGGATACAACCTTGGCCAAGGCACCTGTAAACATCCATCCGCGGAATCTAATTTTAATGGCAGACATTTTTCCTGTAAGGTCCCCTGTCTCAGCAACAAACATACAAACGCTAATTAATGTATAGACCGGAGTGAGTAAAGCCGCCGTTCTCACATTCCTACCTGCACTTTATTGATGCTGATGCTGAAATTAATAGTTCTTTGCCGCCCGCAACGCCTTCTCCCGCCTCACTCGCCAGCAGGCCCGCACTGCCACAGTTGCCGTCATAGGCTGTGGCCCTGTCGGCCTGTGTGCCCTTGCCGCAACGACCTCAACGCACCAGCCTGCGCATCTCCTCGCCATCGATGCCGTCCCCTCTCGCCTACAGAATGCCGCCTCCCTTGGTGCTGAGCCTTTTAACTACCAGATACAGCGCCAGGACCTCGACTCTCGCATCCAGGAGCTGACCCAAGGCCGCGGTGTTGATGTCGTACTCGAGCTTGTGGGTGCCAAGGCGGCCTTAGGAATGGCATTTGATCTTGTCAGGCCTGGGGGCACCATTAGTTCTGTTGGGGTGCATAGTAGCGAGTTCCCATTCACCGCGACGCAAGGTAAGTCTTTGGTATTCCCATGGTTGATAGAGGACAATGAAGAACTAACGCATGGTGAAGCGTACGACAAGAACGTGACGCTGCATCTGGGGAGGTGTCCTGTTGCAAGCGTTTTCCCAGAGGCGCTGGAGTGTCTCGAGAAGGTACAAGACAAGTTGGGCTGCTTGACGGAGACGGTTGTGCCGCTGTCGGAGGCAGTCGCATACTATGACGTTTTCAATAGGATGGAGGTACAGAAGGTCATCTTTGATGCGGAAAAGTAGGTGTTTGTAGATAGGCCCTCGGTGTGGGCACCGCCCATGTGCTGATCAATTGATTTTCGTATGGATTAATGAAAGCTGGTTATTTCAATTGCAGGAGAACGGTATGTGCAATTTAATTTGAAGGCCGAACAGAGGATTGGACATTATTTATCCGACTCTAGCAACAGTAATAAGCTGGAATGAGTTCCAAAGAACAAGCGTGTGCCACTCTCAACTTCTCTATACTATCTTCACTCTCTGTTTCGTGTTGGTTTTGGGACAGCTTAGATTCGGTATCTTTTACATGGTCATGACAATTGATCGAAAAACTATAAAATTATATTGAACAGTGAAAATAAATGCATGAAACATCACTGCTTCGTACAATATAATAGAAAGACCGTTTGTTAAAATGCACAAATAACTTATTATTATCTACCGAAGGCGGATGAATAGATGGCGTTATAGTGGTGAGATAAACAAAGGATTTGCCTTGGTGTTGAGGAAAAATCGACAAAACACGGCAAATGCATTCGACAAGAACAACAACTGATAAGGTTTGACAAATAAATTTCCGCGAGCACCACAAAGCGTTTCATAGAAATGCTGGCTATGTCTATCACAAAGAATAGAACCAATCTTTCCAAGCAAACCATCACTACATCAACCATTCTTCCTCCCCGGAACATCAGGCTACCAAGAATCATAATGTTAGCAACCATTCATCACTCTCAGCAGAGGAAGCAAAGACTCACCTTGAAGAACTTCTGCCGATTGGCCACCTTCTCCGTCGCCCACCGCTGCGCCGCCCGCGCCACAGCCTCGCGCTTCATCATCTTCTTCTCGACGGCCATCAGCGCCCTCCTCTGCTGCTCCGGCACCCCCACCAAGCCCATCTCCCCCCGCACCGCGACACGGCGATCCATGCTCTTCGGCTGCGGCCGGGCATCCGCCTCCCCTCCGTCCGCATCCGCCGCCACTTCGTGCTCAGCGTCGGCGATGACCTTGCGGCGCTTGGCCGCCTGCACACGCGCACCCACGAGGCCGTGCCTGTTGTGCACACTCTCAGCGTGGTGGCGCGAGCCGACGATGGCGCCGGACGGCAGACGCATCTCGGTGTCGGAGACATTCACGCTACTCAGGACGGAGGCCGCACCACCGCCGCGCGCTTCGTCGCCGCCTTCCTCGTCCTCGTCGAACTCCCAGAAATCGAGCAGTTCGCAGTCGGCCGAGGCGAGGTTGATCATGCAGTGGCCCTTGTCGCGCATGTGCGTCTGGGCGGCGGCGGCGGAGGACTTGGCGGCGCCGCAGTAGAGGCACTCGTGGTAGCGGAAGACGATGGCGGCGAGGTAGAGGAGGAAGGTTTCGAGGTCGATGAGGGAGTCGGGCTCGGGGATGAAGAGGCTGTGCGTGGTGGACATGTGGGAGAGGTTGGCGTCGAGGGTGGGGGAGGTGGCGTTGCAGAAGAGGCAGGTTGTTGGGGTGAGAGCTACGGGTTCTTCTTCTTCATCTTGTTCGTCTGACTCTTCGTCGACATCGGAAGAGGGGGGAGAGAGGTTGTAAGCATCATGATCCTCGGCTTTTGTGCCTGAGTCGTCGGACACGGAGGGAGATGGAGATGGAGATTGCTCGTCTCTCGCAGCTTGCTTCTGTTTGCCGTGATCCTTCGGGTTTTTCCTGTTGGTGCTCTTATTTTTGTGTGCAGGTGACGCTTGCTCAGGCTGGACTATCACTTCATATTGCTGCAGCGTTATTGGCGGCAGTGAGGCCATCCGACGTTGGAGGTTGTATTGGCTGGGTAGCATGCTTAGTAATCATCGGGCAACCACTTTCTCCAGCTTCAACTCACTGCCATGGGTCTCGCACGTGAACGCGCTGCTCGTTGTGAGCGCCGTCAAAGGCGGAAGCACAGGTGCTGCAGGTGAAGGCGGAAGCCATGGTGAGTTACGGATTGAGCAGCACTGGCGGCGAGGCTTCGAAGCACCAAAGACAGGTGGTGGGGTGGCGCGGGGAGCGGCACGGGCCGAACTGACTGATTGGAGCAGCCACACAGCGCTCGCCTGTCAGCATCCTGTCAGCATCTACGTCACAGTGTCAGCGTGTTACAGGGGTGGTATGCACGTCAGTATCCTGGACCTGTCAGCATAAAAGATGCCCTGTCAGCAGTCACAGTTAGTGTCAGCGTCCTACATCAGTCACCATCCCCGACAGACAACAGTAGCACGTGATGGAGTATGAATCTCAATTGCTACTCTCCCACAAACTGTCCGTAGGCTCTACAGCATTTTCTCAGGACTCGTTCAAACACCATGGCTGACACTACTTCCCGCTCCGCCACTCTCCGCTCCGTTGCACACGAATTTTCCAACGCCTTTGTTTCAGGTTCTTTACCACCACCGGAGCTTCTAGAAAAATTCTTCGTTGCCAATGACCCTCGAATCATTGAGCATGGCCCAGAGTGGGCCCAGAGGCGTCTCCCCTTTGTCGGAAAGCTCTTTCGCGGCCGTCGCAACAGCACCTTGACGACCAACGGAGCAAACACCACTGCCGATAAAATCACTTGCGACGACTATTTCGACCTTTTGGGGGCTACTCTGGCCCTTCACGCACACGCAAACACGTTGCCGAAAGAGAATGCGTACGTCGTCGATCCAAACGCCCTTCACTCTCCAGACCAGGGGCCTGGTGCTGTGTTGGTGAAATGTCACGCTTCTTTGTCTGGCGTGCAAACCAAGCGCACTTGGGAGGAGCATTTTGTATTTGTTCTAAGCGGGTTTGATGCCGATGGAAAAATTGGCCAGCTGGAAATCTGGGCCGATAATCTGAATGCGTGGGCGGGTGTTGGCGAAAAGGAGCTTTGATTATTACACAGACTCATCAATTGAATTCCTGAATGCACCAATGAAATTGTTTCAAGTATTTTAAATTTCTGTGACACGCTTAAAGTTCCATTAATATTCCGAAATCAATTCGACAGCAATAAGTGGCAAACCCTGATAACCAATCTCGAATTAAACAAATAGGCACATAAGGTCTGGACAGGTCAATACAACAATGCACCGAGAGCACATGGAATGCTACATGGTAGATAATCTTCCGTAAAAAGCCTGTCATGTGCACCGAAATGGTTGGGCAATTTTTGATCCATCAATATGATGTCTGTGAGAGTGCGGAGGGTAGTACGGGGATTTTCAAATAGTTCAACACAGCAGCGTTTACAATACTACGCTCACGGGGAGGTAAATGTATGGGTATGAAAGCTGACAACAAAAAAATCTGCATTCGCTAATTGTATTTTCCCATCCAGCACGTGCAGGTGCGAGCAGTCTAAACATATGGTTGCGTAGTAATAACCCTCAAGTGGTTGTATTCCCCAGCAGTGATGTCCGGGTACTTCGTTCCGCTCTTCATGAATTGAGGGAAAGGATACAGCGAGACATCCCTGTTCGGCTTCCCGAAGAAGACAATTGAATACCTCGACGGGATGACCGCATCGTCAGTCCCGTCTTCGCTGGCCTTGCGCATGGCCGGAGGCACAGTGACGCGGTGGCAGGTAGAGCGCAAGCGGTCATTGGTCCAGCGCTGCATCGAATCACCGATGTTGATGATCATGGCCGGGCTGGCAGCCTTGATGGGGTAAAATGTACCAGGCTGGTTGTGCGCCTCGACTTCCAGGCCGCCGACAGAGTCCTGGAAGAGCAGAGTCAAGCTTCCGAAATCAGTGTGCTCGGATGCCCTGGTGCGCTGGGTTGTGTCAGGCGCAAGAATGTCCTTGACCTTGACCTCCGGGTAGTGCAGCAGGCGGAACTCATTGACGCGGTCAGTGTGCATCAAGTCGAAGTGCGTTGCCGGTAGCCCCAAGCCCACGGCCAACGAGACGAGAAGCCGCTCCTCGAAGTCGTGCATCGTGTTGAACATCTTCTCCATGAAGTCCCGGAATCCCGGAATCGCCTCGGTGGCGGCCCAGTTCGTGGGGTTGGGAATATCATTTGGTGCTCCCTGGTCCCACGACTCCTGGTGATATATTAATTTCATGTTTCTCTGCGATTGGGTGCGTAGCCTACCTTTGTTTCCACGTACTTATCCATATTTCTGTCCGCTCGGGTCAGACTGGAAAGATTTTCTTGGCCCACGAAGCTGTAGCCACGCGGTGCTATGCCTTGAGGATGCTTTGACAACATCTTAGTCTCATGGGGCAGTGCGAAAAATTTGCGGCTCTACAGAGGGCTGTCAGTATGCCTGATCTCAGAATGTTCCGAACGGAATAAAGCCACTGACGTATTGAAAGCACTCCTTGATTGTCTCTTCAGGTACCTCATGGTTGATGATAGAAGCAAACCCGAAGGTCTCGAAGCTTTTCACCAATTCTGTGGCAAACTTGCTCTGGCGAACTGGATCGCCGCTGGTGACATCTGCGTAGTCGAGTTGAGGGAAGTCCATGATTGGCTTGTGTGTGTGTGTGTGTGTGTTTTCGCTCTTGCTGCCGCTTGGAGTCTTGGATCAGTAGCTCTGAACTTAAATCTATGTATTTCTGACATGAGCAGTTACACACGCGTATGAGGGGTAGGCTGTCAGCATGTTTTGCTGACTGCCGGGATGCTCCAAAGAAGATGAGGCATTCTGATTGGTCCCCACATTGAGCTACCCATTGCAGCAACAACAACACCATCACAGCAGCATTGCACAGTATTGCACCATACCCACCGATTTGCATCTTTCGCAACCTCACCAGCTATGGGATCCATCACAAACGGCGGCGAGGCTGCATCAGTGGTAGCCAAACAACATACCGAGGGGATGGAGCCAACCCCACTCGAAGCCATGTCGCACGGCCCGCTCGCTCTCGCAGGTATCCCAACTTTCAGCAGCCTGGAGAAGAAACGTCGATGGCAACTCGAGCACATGGCTGGAGCTTTTCGAGTCTTTGCCCGGCACGGCTTCACCGAGGGAATGTCGGGCCACATCAGCGTGCGCGACCCCATTGTCACCAACGCCTTCTGGATCAACCCCCTGGGCGTGCACTACGCCCTGCTCCGCGCGTCAGACATGATTCTCCTGGACATGAAGACGGGGAAAGTCTTGGTTGAGGGCAGCAGCGGCCGGCCTGCCAATGCAACAGGCTTCCTCATCCACCGCGCCGTTCACGAGGCTCGCCCGGATGTCCACGCCGTGTGTCACACCCACTCACCTCACGGCCGCGCTTGGTCTGCATTCGCTCGCCCGCTGGAGATGCTCAATCAGGATATCTGCAACATTTTCGGCGCTCAAGCAGTCTATGCCGAGTATGGCGGCTTGGCACTTGATGGCAGCGAAGGCGAGCGCATTGCTCAAGCACTCGGCCCCGCTAAGGCATGCATGCTCATGAACCATGGCATGCTCACTGTGGGTACGACTGTTGACGAAGCTGCCTATCTCTTCCGCCTGATGGAGACCAGCTGTCAAGTTCAGCTTCTTGCTGAAGCCGCGGCCGCCAATGGCCTTTGCAAAAGAATCATCTCTGACGAGGAGGCTGCCTACAACTTCAAGATGACAAGCGAAGCGGTAATAATACCCACCTAGCCCATGCTCGAACTGCGCTGACATTGAAGCCAGAATAATCTGTACCGTGAGTTCCAGCCTGACTACGAGCTCGAACTGCACCTCAGTGGTGGGGAATTTTGCACTTGATGGCCACATACATGCTGCAAGTGATTAGTGGATGATTGGATTACTTTTATATAGTCATCTACTACTATTTGAACCATAAATATATTCCTTGGACTGCCGATCTGTAAAATTGAAACAGCAATTTATAGTGAAATTTGACTCATGAGATGCCCCTGACACAGACACAGACACAGATATTGATTCAATAGGGACCATAATAGCTAGCGTCGCATACTGAGCGAGTAAACGCTGAGTAAGAATGCCCCAGGTCCATAGAGCTCTCCAGAAATGCCAAGGATGCTGACGTTGCTCTGCACAGTCGATGGTGGTCCTTACAGCGAAGCCTGGACGGGACCAGTACACATCAGGCATTCCTGTCAGCACGAGAGACAGCTAGTGCGATATGCCTTGACCCGACGGAGTGCGTGTCAGCCCAATGGGTGCTGACGAGGAGCAAAGTGCGGGAAGCTATCCACGCAGGCTACTGTTCCCATATCAGGTACCTCATACACGCCGTTCCCACCCACTGTCCTTGCACGAGTCGATTCTAAAGCCAGCACCAGACCAGAAAATATTAGCTCGAATTTGAAGAGCACCGGAGTCGAACCAAGAATCCACCACGCACTTGAGTGTTCCCTTCCGAGAGAGTACGGCCGACATCGCCGACACGAAAACCAACAAGCCCACGAGAATGTCATCCCCAATCAGATTGCTTGATGGAAAGGCATTAGGCCCCGATGCCTCGGCTGCGGAGCAAGCTGCTTTCTGTGATGCCCTGATCGAAGGTTTCAGTAACCAGGGAATGGTGAAATTGATTAACCATGGCATCCCGGATGAAGATATCGATGGTATCTTCCGATGGGTAAGTCCGATCAACATCATCAAACAGTTACCATTATATTATTGGATGACCTGACATCGTGTGTGCAAACAGAACCGGGAGTTCTTCCAACTGCCCGACCATGTCAAGCGCAGCGTGGCGCATCCTCCCCGCGCCAACCCGAATCGCGGCTGGGTCTGTGCCGGCCAAGAGCGATCAGACAACATCACAGATTTTGAGAAGGGTGTCAAGGAAAGGGCCAACAAAGATGGGATCTTTGATCTCAAGGTAAGTCTTGTATTGCATGGTGGGGTGGAGATCCACGGCTCGGTCGGCTTACCCCTTTTCTCACTTCACTATCTCTATCCCTGCACACCTCGGAGGCACCATCCGAACCTTCCGCTCTGCCTGCCGTTCTTTCAACTTATCTTTGCTAATCATCAACTCTATCTTAAAATAGGAGTCTTTCGACACAGGTGCCGTCGACGATCCTCTCTACGAAAACAAATGGCCCACAGAGTCGGAATTCCCCGGCTTCCGCCATGCCATGGAAGGGTTCTACGACATGTGTCAAGCAGTGCACATGGGCATCCTGAAGGCATTAGAGCAAGGGTTCCGGGCGCGCGGCGTCAAGGTTGATCTGGTAGAACGGTGCCGCGAGAACGTGAGCGAGATGCGGCTCAACTACTATCCTGAAATCGTAAGCAGAGACGAACAAACGTGGAGGAAAGATACCCTGCACCAACCCCGCAAAACAGCCTTGCTGCCGACGCCACGATCGCACACAGCGGGTACGGCGCTGTGCCGCAGTGCCCCTCCTCCACCCCTGCAACACCTTAATCCGACATCCACGCTTTCGCTCAAGCCACCATCACATACACACCCCCTGATGCTAGTCCATGGCAACCTCCCATCCAAGTGTCAGCAGAAGAATCACAGCGGCTAATTCCCCCCTTGCAGGATATTCCTTCGCTGCGCACCGGCCGCATGTCCCGCATCTCCGAACACACCGACTTCGGCACAGTCACGCTCCTCTTCCAGGACAGCGTCGGAGGGCTCGAAGTGGAGTCGCAGACCCAGCCGGGGCACTACATTCCGGTCGAAGCGAGCTCGGCTTCGGAGATCCTGGTCAACATCGGCGACTCGCTGCAGCGGCTGACCAACGACGTGCTGACGTCTGTCAGCCATCGGGTCACGGTCCCTGTCAGCGAGCAAGATCGCGAGAACGGGGTTCTTGCGCCAAGGTACAGCGTGGCGTACTTCGCCAAGGTGGCGAGGCACGTCAGTCTGAAGCCGATGGCCGAGTTCGTTGACGAGTTGGCGGGCAGGCCTGCCAAGTATCCCGACATGACGGCATTTGAGTGGAACCAGATCAAGCTGCAGAAGATTTACGGATGAGAAGAGAAGTGGATTGCATCACACACGGCAACAAGATTGTCTGTACTCTCATTCTACTCAGTCTTTCATTTTTCTGTCTGGTCTTGTCTGCGTTTAAAAAAAAAAGATCCTATGTCCTGAAGCCTTTTATCGGCTTTCTTTTGAAGAAGAATGTCCAGATGCCATGCATACAGGCCAGCGCCATAGAATCAACAAAGAAAGAGAAATGAAAAAAAAATATTCCCCCCCTTCACACCCGCAAGCTATGCCAACACACAGCCCCCAAAAGCGAATGTAAACCCACACGACAAACGCCCAAAGCACCATCGCATGAAGTGACACCTTAATACCCACCCTCACTCCCCCCACCACCCCTCGCCCCCAACAGCAACAACAACACCCCCTCATCTCCCCGCTCCGCCGCCCGATGCAGCGCCGACCACCCCTGCTCGTCGGCCGCGTGCACGTCGGCGTTGCAGTCGAGCAGCAGGCGCACCATGGCCTCGTCGCCGTTGGCGGCGGCCACGTGCAGCGCCGTCGACCCGCGGCTGTCCTTCTCGTTGACGTTGGCGCCGCCCTGCGGGCCGAGTAGTAGCCGCACCGTCTTCTCGTGGCCCCGCTCCGCCGCGATGTGCAGCGCCGTCGTCCACTTGTGCGCTGTGCCGGCTTTGGACTGCACGATGTGGGTGTTGTTGTTGCGCTGGGGTGTAGGTGGTGGAAGCGGTGCGGAGGCGGCGGTGGTGGTGGTGGGTCGGGAGGGGGGCATGTGTGTGGTGGTGGTGGTGGTTTTGGGGGATGCGTGGGCGGAGATGGATTGGTGTTGGTGGGTGTGGTTGTTGTGGTGGTGGTGTTGCTGGTGGCAGTTTTGATGTTGGTGGTTTTGTTGGCGGTGTTGATGTTGTTGTGGTGGTGGCTGGTGTTGGTCTGGATTCATCTGGGTTTGGGATAGTGATATGAAGCTGGGGGCGTCGACGACGTGATCGTCAAAGTCGATGGGTGATACCGGCCGCCAGTCTTGGATGCGGCGGCTCGTGTCGAGGAATGAATTGGTGTCGACCACATCGTTTACGGCGCCGCAGGACATGCAGAACGAGGAGCCCGACACACTGTTTCTGTAACTTTTGTTGCTTCCGCTGTCTAACGATATCGGTGTGGGTGGCTTGGCGGACGTGACGGGCATGCTGAAGTCGAAATCGGTTCGAGAAGGTGCGAAGCTATTGTCGATGCTCATACGGGAGCCGGCAGGGCTTCCAGGATGGACTCGTGCAGAGGTGGTGTGCTGGTCCTGGTGGCGCATTGGGGTGGAGGGCATGCCTGGGTCGAGTATTCCACTAGCGCTGTTGCTCTGGTCCTCTTCTTCCACGTCGGAAATTGGACGTTCTGGAGACTTGGGTTCTTGCTGCTCTTGCTGCTGTCTCTGTTCCTCTTCTTCCTGTTCGCGCTGTTGCTGTTGGGCCAGGCGGACTCTTTTCCCTGTACCAAGGTTACTTCAGGTCCGGACTATATAAGAGTGGCAAAAGCTTACTGTGATTCCTCTGGGCAATGCGGTTCTGCAGACGGCGTCGATGAATGGGCGTAGTAGCTCTGGCCAATTCCTCTTCCAGTTCAGCCGTGTCGTCGCCAACGGCACGAGTGGTATAACGAGGCTTGGGTTGTTCAATGCCAACGGTCATGGTTGATGAGGGAGCAAAGCCCTCGGTCAGACTATAAGCAGCATCAGGGTCCAGTGGGGGAGGGGCAAGGGGCGGGGATTAGCATTGCACCGTTTTTTTGGCCAGGCCGTCAGCACGTCCTCCGAGACTGAATGACATCAGGGCTTGGAATGTGGGCCAATGGAAATTCTCGTCAACGTGTTGGTGTTGCTAGTCAAGGCCAGTCGTTGACTTCTTGTTTGGGGTAATGCATGATGGCGCTATCGGTGGGAACCTGCGTTATGGCGGATGGGATACGAATCCTTTGGCGGATGGCGGGAGCAAAACGCGTACACCATTGCTACGCTAATTTGCCTCGGTGGGGCCTTGGGGCGGGAGAATCCTCCGTTCAACTCCATCGCGCGTGCCTGGTAGACGTTAGGGGGCGTAGCCTTATGCGTACTACACGTTTATCTATTTCCACGTGAATTCAGCGCAATGGTCTAGAAGCGGTAGAAGCAAAAAGTCGGCGACGAACGGGAGGTCATGCGGATATTAGCGCCCTCCGGGTCTAGCGCCCACGAGCCCACATCGTATCCAGGCGGGCGTGCATTGCGAGGTGGATGGGCTGTTCGTCCACTGGCTCGGTAATGTCTCATGCCTGAGTCGCCGGTGTGGGAGCATGATGACCCGAAGTGGAAGGCTTACGCCAGGGGTTCAGAAAAAGTCTTAAGCGTAGCGACGTGATATTATTTTGCAGCTGGGTGTCATCATCAACTTGAGGACTGTCGAGACACAAGCAGGGTGCGGGGGATCCTGCCCCGTGCTCGTGGCCCCCACCACGCCACGGCCAGAACCGAGCCGCCGCTGATAGCTGTGAACGGGGCGATCCCTCCGTCTTGGAGCACGCCCCAGCGGGGATGCAGCCATCGAGATCCGAAGCACCGGTGTGATAGGCTAATTTATTCCCATTCGCCAGGACGGAGATAGGAACGCACATCGCACGCCCCTTCCGCCGTGATGTGTCGCCTTGGTTGGGTTATCGCAGCTGCCATTTGCGGACTAGCCTGTCACACAACACCCTCCGCTCCACACGGATGCTGACCTGGGTCGCACAGCGGCCAGACCGAAACGCAACAACACAGCATCGTCCTTGCTGTCACGGTAAAGCGGGCGAATGGAAATTGTAGCCGGACGATTGGATCTGCCAGGCATCCCATCTGAGTAAGCACTTCCCCGGCACCAGCAGCTAGCCATCCAAGCATCGCTTATTAGCTTGCTGGTACGCCACCGCCACGCGAGCCGCGCCCTAATAATCGCTCAAAAGGATGCGTTGATGTCTCGTCACACCTCCAAGACCGGCTTCATTTTCACTTTGCACCTTTTCCTCAAGGATCTTGACTATCAAACCTAATTTTCTCTTTTGAGTAGATCCTTATATCTATGTAGTTGGATGTAGTGCACATTGGGTAGGGGGCCATTACTTCAGCAGCGCCTAACCAGTCCACTCGCAGTGCTTCCTCGGCCAAAGCTTAGCGCATGCACATCAGACGCATGTACCCAGGCTCAAACAGCAGATGTCGTGTTATACCCGATTCCCTGTTTCCGAGACGCAGCACGCCTTCGGGTGCGCGCTAGAAGACGCAATTCAACCCAGCAGAAGTTTCTCGATGGCATCCTTCTCACCGCTCTTCGCGACCATGTCGGAGAAGGCGCCGCGACCACTGCGAAGGAGCGTAGCGGGCGCGTCGAACTCGACGGCGCGGCCCTGGTCCATGACGAGCACCTTGTCGAAGTCGGCGACGGTGCTGAGGCGGTGGGCGATGACGAGGAGGGTGCAGTCGGCAAAGTCCTCGCGGATGCTGCGCTGGATGAGGGCGTCGGTTTGCATGTCGACCGCGCTGGTTGCCTCATCGAGCACCATGAGCCGAGGCCGGCGCACAACCGCCCGCGCCAGGCAGAGCAGCTGCCGCTGCCCCTGCGACAGGTTCAGCCCGCCGCGCGCCACAGGGGACTGCAGATCCCGGAAGACGTTAATGTTGGCAGTGGCGCCCGCGCCGTCGTCATAGTCGCCCAGAAGGTGCACTCGCCGCAGCGCATCCAGCAGCTCGGCGTCGCTGTGGTCGTCAAAGGGGTCGAGGTTGGACCGCAGCGTGCCAGAGAACAGGACAGGGTCCTGCGGGATAATGGCGAGCCTGCTCCGGAGATCCTGGAGCCGGATCCGCGAGATGTCCGTACCGTCGATGAGGATGCGGCCTTCGCGTGCTTGGAGAAAGCGGAAAAGAGCGAGCGTTAGGGATGATTTGCCGCTGCCTGTCCTTCCAACCACGCCAATGCGCTGGCGGGCCTCGGCTGTGAAGGATAATGCCTTCAGCACAAGGGGTAGGTCGGGTGCGTAGCTGACGGCCAAGTTCTTGACCTCCAGTCGGCCCTCAGTGGGCCAGTCTTGTGGGGCGCTTTCCCCTGATAAATCCTCTGTCTTGAGTTTGGTGTACTCAATCACGCGCTCGGCCGAGTTCATGTCGAGCTCGAAGCCAGTGTACCGCCCAATTGTCTGGATGGCGATGTTGGAGTATTCCAAAGCAAAGCCGAGGGTGAATCCAGCAAGCGAGGCACTGATGCCGTCGAGGAGGATGACGGTCACAGCTACGAGAAACGTGAAAATGCTGCCGAACAGGCCGTGTCGGAAAGCCATCCAGCGCGTGGCCAAGAGTAGGTTCCAGGTACTCTTGCCGTAGTCATCGATACGAGCAAACATGCGTTCGGCATACTCATCCGCCTTCCCGAAGCTACGGATCGTTGCCAGGCCGGCCAGGGCCGAGCCGAGCAGCTCGAAAATTGGCGACTTGGCGTTGCTCTCGAGTCGCTTGATGTCCCTGGCGCCTTCCAGGTAAACGTTTGTGTAGTACAAGCTGACTATGGCGAAGAGGACGATTGGTAGGATCATGTACCCAGACACGAATAGAGCAGCGCCAATGATGGTCATGATGGTCAAGATGCCGTGGAAGGACCAATTGAAGTCACCGCCAAGACGGGAGTCCACCAAGGCGAAATCGCCGACAAAGCGGTTCATGATGCGGCCAACAGGAACCGTATCCAGCCACCGTGGAGGTGCATGGAGAACAGTGTATGTGATTTTCTCAAAGAGGGCATGCGATGCGCGAATTGCAGCGCGCATGACTGTCAATGTTTTAATTGCGATTGTGCATGCGGCGAATGTCGAGATGCCGAGGTACACGCCAAGATAGAACTTGAGATCGCTGCCGGGGTCTTCGTCGGGGGGCCTCGAGCTTGTTTGCTGGGTCCAATGCTTGATCCAGTAAGAACGACCAAGGATACTGAGTGCCGAAAGCACGTAAAGCCCAATGGTGAGTGTCCAGTACGACACCCCACCAGAGGCCCCCATGTAGCCTTTGTAGACGTCAAGCTTGACCCTTCCTTTCTCACGAACTTCCTCCTCGACGAATTTCTTCGGCGGGAGCTTCGTTCCCTCAAGCTCGACGACTTGCAGTTCATCTGAGCCTTCAGAAATGTTCTTGGAAGAGATGCTGTTGAAGTGTTGAATCGCTGGCCGATGATGTGAGGCACTCCTCACAAAGCCGTCACCGTCAAGCTCGACAATGTAGCTTGCAAGAGATGAGACAAGTCCGATGTGATGAGTGACCAGTATCCTTGTCCGTCCCTCGACCAGATCTCCATGCAAGGCATTGACAAGAATATGCTGGCCGACATGGGTATCGACCGCGCTGAAAATATCATCAAGGACCAGGACACTGGCCCTCGAGTATAGAGCTCGAGCCAAAGTAACACGCCATCTTTGACCGCCGCTGAGGTTGATTCCGCTGGCACCAATCTCGGTCTCTTCTCCATCAGGGAGGACCTCGAGGTCTTTTGTCAATGCGCAAGCATCGAGTACCTTCCGATACCTGGTCGAGATGAACGGCAGTCCGAACAAAATGTTGTTCTTCAATGAAGCATTCTCGATCCACGGGATTTGCGAAACGAATGCAATCGAGGACGGGATGGTCCAGTTGCTGAGTGTGGCGAGATCATCGCGACGGCCGAGAGATGATTCAGACCGGGGGGCTGTCACAGTGCCCTTCACTACGTCTGCTTCCCCAAGTATCGCAGCCAGCAAGAGGCTTTTACCGCAGCCCGTTTTGCCATGAATAACGCTGAGCTGGTTACTGGGAAAGTGGAGGTTCAGATCGCGCAGCGTGAAGGCAGCGGAATCAATGGATTCAGAAGGCCATCTCACAGAGGCATTCTTGAAGATGACTTCGTCGCCAGACTTGGCGTCCCCACGTTCGTTTGGCTGGTCCAGATGTTGCTGAATCCTGGTGATGCTGACCTTGGCATCGATAAGCTCGGTGATGGTGGTGGGGACTACGCTGAGCGTCCACTCGAGACTGGTGAATACGGAGAGGGCGGTGAAGGCGACCGAAGCAGTGACGGAGCCGTTGAGCCAGGCATAGGTTCCCAGAGCAGCGGCACCGAGGAGAATGGGCATGGAAAGCCAGGTGAATGTCATAAAGGTACCCCATTTGAACAAGCGCCATTGGGCACCGAGCTCACGCTTGCGGGTATCCATGATGACCTTTTGCCACTGATCCTCAATGGCTGAGAACTTGATCTGGCGGATACCGTGCAGGGCTTCGGTTACGACATGCGTCTTCTCGTCGCGAATCATCATGACGGCTTCGGCTGCATTGGAGTATCCGCGGGTGGCCACCTGGTTCAGAGGCTGGAATATGATGGGAACAGACAGGCCGACAATGGTGCTGATCCAGCCGATGAGATTGACGAGGAAGCACGCGGCGATGATGATTTTCAGCAGGCTTCCGGGAATGAGGACGTTGTAGCCGGCGAAATCAGAGACGCGCTGCACATCGACACCCAAAAGGTTAATGGCGCCTTGAGCTGCTTGACTGGATTCCTCTTCGACCTCCTCCTCCTCATCTTTATCATCACTCTGAGCAGCGTCACGCTCTTCTTTGGTCATCAACGTCTCCATCTCGAGAGCCTCTTCCTCGACATCGCCAATGCCCGAATCTCCATCCTCACTGCTCCGCTTCTTGGCGGTAACGCTGGCATGCTTCACCGTCCTGATGTCCTTGAGGCGCATGGACTTCGTGAAGATCAGGGCAGACAGCTGAGACCGAATGGGGGTAGCCAGCATGGCAAAATTGACCCACTCGATCCTACGCAGAGTCAGCAAGGCTGCAACTGGACAATTAAGACATGTACATACCATGATTCGCAGAAGAGGTGGGTGATTTTCAAGACTATCAAAGCAGCGGCCCAGAGCCACAGGTGGCGTTGTTCAACGGATTCGGTCCCCTTGCGTTCGAGCAGCTTGAGCAGTTGGAACAAGCAGAACTGAGGGCCAACAAGAAGGAAGCTCTCAATACCGGTCAACGCCCACTGCACGATGAAGCTGGCGCGATGGTCGGCGATAACGAGACGCCACAGCGGAGTCGATGAACTGCGGTGAAAGCGGGCGTGCAAATGGCCGGTGCGCACGTCGCTGGACAGGGACGGCAGGTCTGCATATTCGAGAGTGCCCTGGGCTCTGGCATGGTCCAGAAGAGGACGGACCCAGGAAAATGTGTGCCTACAGAGGGGAGTGAGCAAGTGGTGATTGAAAGGGTGGGTGTGGCAATGCTCACTTGGAGAGTGCGGAGACGGAGTTTTGGGCGTCGATTGACTCGGCTGAGGCCTGTTGCCGCGGCACTGAAACGCCACCCACCGCTACAACCGCGCCCGCAACCAGTTCAGCTCCGCTCACCACGCGAAATACCGTCGAGGCTTCGACAGAGAAGTAGTTGGTAAAGGCGACTCCGATGAGCAGCGCGATGCAAGATCCGGCCAGTAGGAGTCCCAGCCGATAACGTCGCAGCGACGAAGAATTTTCGCGCACGAATCTCAGCGCCTGGAAAGCGACTAGTACCTACAAAAACTGCATCAGCGAATGAGCCCAGAAAAGCCTGGGCGGCCTGTCTCACCCATCCAGCGAGAAGTAGAAAGCTCTCGAGCGACCGCACATCCAGACATGCAAACGAAGATGCAACCAGCGCGCAGATGGTCCCGACCGCGGAAAACAATCTGGCCGTGCGCGCTGGTAGTGGGGTGTCATCAACACCATCCTCTACCCCATCAACATCTTCATCCACTGCCAGACTGGTGTACGTCTGGAGAGATTGCCGCTTTTGCCGCACGCTGAAAACCGTGCATGCCACTGGCACGGCAAAACATGCTGCTGTAATGGTTACAGACGCCATCTCCGCGGCGTACTAGGAAAGGTAAGGCTGAAACAAAAGATCGAAATTGTCTTCGGCAATTCAGCCACCCTGGGCTGTTGTTCTTTGCATTCGAGCGCGGGGCTCTGGCTTTTTCGGAGTTGAGTGGTGCGTCCGTGTCATCACTATGCAACGAGCCTGGTCAGCCGCTGACAGGCCCTGTCAGCAGCCTAAGGGGGCCTGTCACTGTACCACCATGCCTATTTCGGCAATATTATCATTTGAACTACCTGTAAAACCGTAGTCCAGAGGTCTGTCCCTGCTAGTATTGCACCTGACCCTGATCGTCACTACACCGATTCTCCAAACATGGATTTTGAAGCGCTTCCCAGATCCCCTGCCCTTGAGTTGTTGAGCCGTTCTGATTTTGAGCAGATCCGAGAATGGAATTCGCGAGAGACGAAGCCAATCAACAAATGCGTGCACGACATTCTCCATGGTCAAGCTCTTCTCACACCGGACCGCGTGGCTCTCTGCTCGTGGGACGGTGAAATGAGTTACGGAGAGCTTGATCGCATCACCACCCAACTGGGCCATTACCTCGTCCACAAGTATGGCATCCAGGTGGAGGATGTCGTTTCTTTCACATTCGAGAAGTCCATCTGTGCTGTCGTGACCATGATTGCGGTCATGAAGGCCGGTGGAATTCTCATGCCGCTCGACCCTCGCATGCCCCAGCGCACCTGGCATGATAGGATGCGCGATTTTGGTGCAAAACTGGCAGTGAGCTCTCCGGGGCTGGCGAGCCGCATTCATGCCGAGTACTCTAATCGACTGCTGGTCGTTGACCATTCACTCTTGGAAAGCATTCCGGAGTACTCGCTGGACGAGGCTTGCTCCGACGTGCGGCCAGAAAACGGCCTGCTATTGACCTTTACGTCTGGCAGCACCGGAAAGCCCAAGGGAATTCTCCAGGAGCACAATGCCTTTGGCACCAGTTGCCGCGATCACGGAGCCGCAATGCTCATCACCTCGGAATCACGCACCTACCAATTCTCTGGCTACAGCTTTGACACCAGTCTCAGTGACACTTTCTGCACCTTTTTGGTTGGCGGATGTGTATGCCTGCCCTCCGATAATGACCGGCTCAACAACCTGGCTGGATCCATCACCGCACTCAAGGCCAACGTGGCTTGTCTGACGCCGAGCGCCGCAGACTCGTTGTTTCCCGAAGATGTCCCAACTCTCAAGGTCCTCTCATTAGGAGGCGAGGCCCTCAACGAGAGATTAGTCCAGAGGTGGGCTCCGGCAGTGAAGCTGTTGAATATTTACGGCATCACTGAATGTGTAAGTAACGATTGGCTCCCCTCTGCCCAGATACTAACCATGATGCAGATTGTGTGGTGCACATCCACGGATCCTATCATCGTAGGAGCCAATCCCAGCAATATTGGTCGTGCCGTGTGTGGGCGTACATGGATTGTGGACTCCTCCGACCACACGAAACTGGCCCCTGTCGGTGCTGTAGGGGAGCTGCTCGTGGAAGGTCCCAACATGGCTCGCCACTACGTTCAGAACCCCGAGGCTACAGCGAAAGCCTTCGTGAATCTACCAGACTTTTTCGGCAAAGGAACGAGGCGTTTTTACCGCACTGGAGACCTGGTCAAGTATGCGGCCGACGGTACTATCGACTACATCGGACGACGAGACACTCAGGTTAAACTTGCGGGCCAGAGAGTAGACCTGGGCCACATCGAGCACTGCATGCAGAAATGTGTGCCGGGGACCGTTGAGGTCTGCGTCGTGCTTGCTGCTCAGCAGAGAGTACTTTCTGGATTTGTTGCCGACAGGAGCCTCAAGCAGCCTTTGGACATTCCCGAGCTAAAGGCTCAGCTCGCAGACCTCCTTCCTGCCTACATGGTTCCCGGTGCCATATTTTCTGTATCTAGACTGCCATCCACACCATCGGGCAAAATCGACCGCGTGCGTCTCAGCAAGATGGCATCTGAGCTCATCACAGACTCTGCTGCGGAACGCCCATCCCGTCCCTTGACTGATGCTGAAACGCTCCTCCAAGGGCTGTGGGCCACTGCTCTGGGCGTCAACCCTGAAGTAATTCACCCGAACTCGAATTTCTTGCAATTTGGAGACTCTGTCTCGGCAATGAAATTGGCCAACATTTCGAGGAAGGCTGGCATGGTTCTTAGCGTATCGGCAATCTTTACGCACCCCATCCTCTCAGACATGGCCGCAAATTCCACTGCCGAGCGTGCAACTGAAGAGAATGTTGCCAGGTTTGGCCTCATGAAGGGAGAGACTCTTTCTGATGCAATCTCATCGGCAGCGTCACAATGTGAAACTCGTCCTGAGGACGTCGAAGATATCTATCCCTGCACGCCTTTGCAGGAGGGTCTCATGGCTTTGTCAATAAAGGAGCAAGGTGCCTACATCGCCCGCCATGTTCTACGACTCACGGAATCAACGGATCTGGGCAGATTCAGAGCGGCCTGTGCACAAGTTGTCCAGGCCAACACCATACTGAGAACCAGATTCGTGCAATTCAGCAACCAGATCTTCCAGGCCGTTCTCAAAGAGGAACCCGAATGGGACGTCTCCGATACCCTTGACACCTACCTCCTCGCCGATTCCGAGAAATACGTAGGATGCGGTGACCGTTTGATCCGACTTGGACTCGTATCCGAGGGAACCTCCCGTTTCTTTGTGTTCACCGCACACCACTCGATCTACGATGGCTGGTCCATCCCGCTTATTCTTGACCAGATCAGTCAGGCATATAGGGGGCAACTGGAACCGTCGGCACTAGAATTCAGATCGTTCATCGGCAAGCTGATGGAGGCTGATGAAGCGGCATCGGCTACGTACTGGGGAGGACAGCTCCAGGACGCGCAGCCAGTGGCATTTCCTCCACTGACACCTGCGAATCGCCAACCCCACGCCGACAGCGTTAGGGAACATACCTTTTCCCTGCCTGAGACGCGTAAATCCGAAATAACAACAGCAACGTTCATACGCGCAGCATGGGCAATCCTCATATCGCAGCACTCTTTGACAGATGATGTGATCATGGGTACGACGCTCTCAGGCCGGACGCTTTCCATGCCAGGAATAGACGGACTAGTTGGGCCAACCATCACAACGGTTCCTGTCAGAGTGCAGCTTCTCCAGTCACAAATGGTGGAAAGCTTTCTCAAGCAGCTGCAAGATCAAGCCACGGAGATGATACCGCACGAGCACTTTGGACTGCGCCGCATCCGCCGTCTTTCCCCCGAGGCCGAGGCTGCTTGTGGCTTCCAGAGTCTGCTCATCCTGCAACCGCCGACGGACCCAGCACCTGAAAATCTGTTCGAAAAATCAGGGCTCGAGATTGTCGAAAATATCAGAACGTTTGCTCTTGCCCTGCAGGTCAGAGTTGATGGTTCCGAGACGCGGTTGACTGCAAACTTCGATGAGGATTTGATTGACGGGCGTTACGTCACTTGGATGCTGTTCCAGATGGAGAACATCCTCAAGCAGCTTCACAGCAATCCATTTGCGCTGCTTCAGGATATCAAGGCATTTGGGCAGCATGATAGCGAGCAGATTGGAAAGTGGCTTCCTGGTCCACCTGAATTCATCGACCGCTGCGTGCATGAGATATTCATGGACCGCGTCAAAGAGATGCCTGACCAATATGCCACCGAGGCATGGGATGGGAAGATGACCTACTCCGAACTGGACCAACTCTCCTCTCGACTTGCGCAATATCTTTCCGGGCAGGGCATCAAGCCTGAACATGCGGTACCCATCCTCTTCGAGAAATCGATGTGGACGCAGGTGGCCTTGCTTGGAGCGATCAAGGCCGGCGCTACCTTTGTTCTGCTGGATCCCGACCATCCCGTGGCACGCCTCCAAGTCATCGTCGACGACGTAGAGGCGAAGCTAATCCTCAGCTCCATCCAACACACCCAAACAGCGCAGTCCCTCGGCTTTCCCGTGCTGACCATCAGCAAGCACATGATCGACGAACTCCCGCACGACGAAGGGCAGCCAGCAGTCTCAATCTCCCCCCGGCAAGCCCTCTACATTCACTTCTCCTCCGGCACGACCGGCAAGCCCAAGGGCTCCATCATCGACCACTGCTCCTACGCGTCCTCGGCCAGCGCGACCTGCCGCGCCATGGAGCTCTACCCGGGGCCGGAGTCGGCCAACCGCGTCCTCCACTTCGCGGCGCACAGCTACGACCAGTGCATCGGCGAGATGCTGGGCACCATCATGCACGGCGGCACCCTCTGCATCCCGTCCGACTTCGAGCGCAACAACGACGTCATCGGCTCCATCAACAAGTACGCGTGCTCGCGCGCGACCTTCACGCCGTCGTTCGGGCGCCTCGTGTCTCCCGCAGACGTCCCGACGCTACGTGTTGTCGTGGTGGGCGGCGAGGCCATCGCGGAGCAGGACATCGGGCACTGGAGCGACGGCGGCGTGCAGCTCTTCAACGCGTACGGCCCCAGCGAGACGACCGTGTCGAGCTGCGTCAAGGCGTGGCCGACGGTCAACAGCAGCACCGACTTCCGCAGCATCGGGCACCCGATCGACTCCGCGCACTACTACATCGTCGAGCCGGGCAACCACCACCAGCTGACGCCTCTCGGCGGGCTGGGCGAGATCGTCATCGACAGCCCGACCGTGGCGCGCGGGTACCTCAAGGAGCCGGAGAAGTCCAAGGCGGCCTTCGTCGACCGGCCGGCTTGGTTAGTCGGCGAGGGATTGCCGCCGGGACGGAAGCTGTACAAGACGGGCGACATGGCGCGGTACACGCCGGACGGCGAGTTCGTGTTCCTGGGCCGGCGCGACACGCAGGTGAAACTCCGCAGCCAGCGGCTCGAGCTGGCCGAGGTCGAGCACCACGTCTCGTCCCAACTGTCTCCCATCGACGAGGTCGTCGCCGAGATGATCACCATCGCGTCGTCGGCCAACCTGATCCTCGCCGCCTTCATCCGCGTCGGCCGCGGATACCCCAACGGAGACCTGCTCGACGAGGAAGCGGGGGAGAAGCCGGAGTGGACGGCGCTGCAGAACCGCATTGTCGCACACCTGGGCAAGACGGTGCCGGCGTACATGATACCGACGGCCTTCGTCCCGCTGCGCCGCGTGCCGCTGACCAACTCGCACAAGGTCGACCGCAAGCGGCTGCACGCGCTGGCGGCGGGCTTCACGGCGGAGCGGCTGGCGGCCTTCTCTTTGGCGCAGAATGGCCGGGCGCCGGAGACAGAAGCAGAGAAAGAGATGTGTAAGCAGTGGGCGGCTGTCTTGGGTATTGATGAGAAGGTCATCAGCGCTGAGGACAACTTCTTCCGGCTCGGTGGCGATTCGATTGACGCCATGAAGCTGGTCGCGGCGATCAGGGCGAGGGGGTTCGGGCTGACGATGCGGACTGTGTTCCAGTATCCCAGGCTGTCGGATATGTGCCTCACGCTTACTGAGATTGCCGCTACTAAGCGCGAGGAAGATGACAGCCCGGCTCCGTTCTCGCTGGTGCCGGAAGACGTGGTCGTCGCGCTGCGGCAGGAAGCTACCGAGCAATGTCGAGTAGGTGATGACGCTGTCCAGGATATCTATCCGGCGACGCCGCTTCAGGAGGGCTTGATTGCCGTCTCGGCGAAGCATCCTGGCATGGAGATGGCGCAGATGAGCTTTCTGCTCGACGAAGGCGTCAGCGTGGACCGCCTGAAGGGCGCCTGGGAGGCCATCGCGCGCCGCAACGCCATTCTCCGGACCAGAATGATCACTACCAAGTCGGGCGTGTACCAGGTCGTTGTTGACGAGATGATTGACTGGCTCGAGGCCAAGGACATGGCGGCGTACGCTCAGAAAGACCGCGAGGTGCCCATGCTGCACGGCGACAAGCTTTGCCGCTTTGCCGTCATCGAGCACGAGGCCAGCGGCCAGGCGCACTTCTGCATCACCATCCACCACGCCTTGTACGATGGCTGGGCATGGGGCAAGCTGTTGGAGCAGGTTGAACAAGTCTATGCCGGCGAAGCAGTCGCCGTCTCGCCTCCATTCAGCAAATTCGTCCGGTTGCTCCAAGCGCAGGATCCAGACACGCTTCAGGATTACTGGAAGTCTACACTGGCTGGCGTCTCGGCCGACATATTCCCCAAGCTGCCGGCCGCTTTCTACACGCCCAAGGCTGATGGTCTTTTGCAGCACACGGTTGAGGGGACCAATGCCTCAAATGTCACGGCGGCGAACGTTGTGAGAGCAGCCTGGGCTTTTGTCATTTCAAGGTATACCGAGAACAGCGACGTGGTAATTGGCTCCACCGTGACAGGCCGCAACGCGCCTATCGAAGGGATCCAGGAGATGATTGGCCCGGCTTTCGCAACGGTGCCATTGAGAGTCAACGTCGACATGGAACAAAGCATTGACGATTACCTTCAGCTAGTCCAAAATTGCGTAGGCTCCATGGACGGTTTCGAATACCTCGGCCTTCAAGGCATCCGCAGCATCAACTCCGACACGGAAACGGCGTGCAGCTTCCAGAACGTGCTGGTGGTGCAGCCCGAGGCCAAGGATGAACACCATGACAGTGTTCTCAGACACCGTCATGATTGGGATGAGATGGCGACGTTCAACAACTACGGCATCATGCTCGAATGTACCCCCTCACGCACAAACATGGAACTCAAGTGCAGCTTCGATTCGGACCTTATCAACAGCACGCAGATGGGCCGGATCATGCACCAGTTTGCGCACGTGCTCGGTCAGTTGCTCACGGGCGGTAAACAGAGGTTGAGAGACGTCGACATGGTCAGCCCCGAAGACTACCGTGAAATCGCCAACTGGAACCGCCACGTACCAGAAATCATCGAGCGTTGCATCCACGACCGGATCGAGGAGCGCGTGACTCAACACCCACACGTGGAGGCAGTGTGTGCGTGGGACGGTAGCTTCACATACGAGGAAGTGAGCAAGCTGTCGTCACCCCTGGCAGCGCGCCTCTACGCCATGGGCGCCAGGCCCAACATGATCATCCCGCTATGCTTTGAAAAGTCCAAGTGGACGCTCATCGCAATGATGGCCGTCATGAAGAGCGGCGCTGCCTTCGTGCTTCTGGATCCGGCGCACCACTCGGCAGAGAAACGAATCGAGCTCGCCCAGGCCGTAGACGCGAAGATAGCCATTTCCAGCCCGGCCTTCAGCTCCTCCCTTTCCTCCCACATCGACGCCGTCATCACTCTCTCGGAAAGCCATCTCGTTCCTCCGCCCGCACAAGTTACCGTTCCAACAGACGTCCACCACCCCTCCAACACCCTCTGCGTCATGTTCACATCCGGCAGCACCGGCAAGCCCAAAGCTATCGTTCACAGCCACTCCGGCCTCTACTCCTCCTTCGAAGCCTTCGGCCCCGGCTGCGCCGTCACCTCGAACTCGCGCGTCTTCCAATTCGCCGCCTACGCCTTCGACGCGTCCGTCGGCGACCACCTGGCGACCCTCATGCACGGCGGCTGCATCTGCATCCCGTCCGAATCCTCGCGCATCAACGACTTCGCCGGCGCCTTCGCTCGTCTCCGCGCCAACTACGCGCATCTCACGCCCTCGCTCGGCCGCAGCCTCGACCCAGACTCCCTCCCCGGCATGCGCACCGTCATCATGGGCGGCGAGCCGCTGATGCGGACCGAAGTCGCCAAGTGGAGCGAACGCGCGCACCTGCTGTCGGCGTACGGGCCCGCAGAGTCGTCGCTGTGCGTCGCCGGCACGCTGCGGGATGGCGTGCGGCTGCCGCCGAATTTGGGGATGCCGGTGGGTTGCAGGACGTGGGTGGTTGAGGTGCACGACTACACCAAGCTGGCGCCGGTGGGGGTGACGGGGCAGCTGGTCATCGAGGGCCCGGTCAATGCGGCGGGCGGGTACCTGGGCGACCCTGAGCGCACGGCGGCGGGCTTCATTTCGCCGCAGCACGTGTGGATTCCTGAGGTTGCGTCGAAGGTGAATCAGCGGATGTACCGGACGGGCGATCTGGCGCGGTATAGTGCGACGGCCGGCGATGGGAGCGTCGAGTTTGTTGAGCGCCGCGATACGCAGATTAAGCTGCGGGGCCAGCGCATCGAGTTGGCCGAGGTCGAGTTCCATCTCAAGGAGGCGCTGGCTACGCTGACGAAGCTACTGCCCGATATCGACGAGAGCGTCGTGGCCAAGATCACGCCCGCCGAGTCGTCGTCGTCCCACCTCGCCGCCTTCATCGCCAGCCCGACGCTGGGCGCCGCGGCGCCAGCGGAACAAAGCAGGCTGCTGCACGCGCTGCTGGCGGGCATCGCGGCGTACATGGCGCCGCGCCTGCTGGCGTACAAGATCCCCACCGTCATCGTGCCCGTGGCCACCATGCCACGCACGCCGTCGCGCAAGGTCGACCGCAAGGAACTGGGTAAGCTCGCCGCGGGGCTGACGGCGGCAGACATTGCGGCGTTCACGCGCGAGCAGAGTCGTGCTGGCCGCAAGCCGGAAAGCGAGGCAGAAACGAAGTTGTGTGCGTTGGTTTCCCGCATTCTCGGGTTGCCGGAAGACCAGGTGTTTGCCGATGATGCTTTTGCCAGGCTGGGCGGTGATTCGATTCAGGCTATGCGCCTCGTGGCGCTGGCGAGGGAGGAGGGTTTGGCCCTCAGCGTGGCCCGACTGTTCGCGGCTGAGAGCATCGCTGAACTGGCGGCAGAGCAGACGGCGCCGGCGGATGAGAGGCTGGTCGTGCCTGCGAAGGTGCAGGAGCCCGTTGAGGCTAGCCATGGCGGCGAGGCTTTGTTTGAGATGGCGGCGCAGAAGTGTGGGGTTGATGTTGGCATGGTGCAGGACGTCATGCCGTGCACGCCCATGCAGGAAGGCCTCATGTCGCTGACCCTCAGCAAGCCTGGCGCCTATGTGGCCTTCAACACCTTCGCCCTGCCGCCTGACACCGATGTTGACAAGTTCAAGAACGTGTGGGGTGTTGTCTTCTCGCGCAACGACATTCTCCGCACGCGTATTGTGCACGTCGACTGCGAGACGGTGCAGGTGGTTTTGCAGGACAGTATCTGGTGGTCCTCGAGCCGCAACCTGTCCGAAGCATTGGAGAAGGAGAAAGCAACGCCAATGGGACTCGGCACTGCGCTAAACAGGTTCAGCATTGTCACTTCAGACGCCGCCAACTACTTCATCTGGACGGCGCACCACAGCACCTACGATGGATGGTCCATGAAGCTGCTGTTGGACCAGGTCGAGGCACTGTATCAGGGTAGCTCCATCCCGACCGGCCCCAGCTTCAAGCGCTTTGTGACGGATCTCTCCAACGGACATGCCGAATCCTCTACCTACTGGACCAACACCTTCGAGCACCTCTCGGCACAGACTTTCCCCGAACCCTCGCCTTCTGGACAAGCCGCTGAAGTGGCTTCTTTCAAAACGTCTCAGATCCAGTTCAGCCGGAAAACAGGATCGCGCATTACCACCTCGACCCTCGTCCGAGCCGCGTGGGCATTGTTGCTGCGGCAATACTGCGAAGGAGATGAAGTCTTGTTCGGCACTGTCTCCTCTGGGCGTTCGGGTTCTCTCCTGGGAATCGAGGGCGTCGTAGGCCCAACACTGTGCACCCTCCCCGTTGTTGTCAAGGTGAACGGTGCGTCGACAGTGAGCCAGTACCTGGAAACCGTGCAGCGCGATTGGCTGGGCTCGCTTCCCCACGAGCATTTTGGTCTGCAAAACATTGCCCATCTCAGCCCAGCAAGCAAATCCGCCTGCAATTTCCAGAACCTGGTAGTCATCCAGCCCAAGCAGATGCGTGAGTCAGACGAGAGCGCAGTCATGGGCAAGTGGCTCGAGTCGGACCAGCATTCCGACTTCTTTTCCTACCCCCTGACCGTGCAGTGCAGCCTTGACGATGCGCAGTGCGAGGTCCTGGCTGGCTACGACAGCCGCCTGCTCAAGGACGAGCAGGTCGTGCACATGCTGCAGCAGTTTGAAAGCATCGTTCAACAGCTGTCCTTGGAAGACCAGGTCCTGAAAGTGTCAGAGCTCGACGTCCTTGGTCCACAGGGCCTGCAGCAGATCCTCCAGTGGGACAAGGAAATCCGTCAGCAGCAGGCTCAACCTTCTCCGGATAATGACGTCTGCATCCATGACCGTATATCCAAGCTAGCAGCTTCACAGCCAGAACAACAGGCCGTCTGTGCTTGGGACGGCAAATTCACTTACGCCCAACTAGAAGCCTACACCAGCGCATTGGCAGACCATCTCGTTTCTTTGGGCGTCCGGCCAGAAACACTCGTCCCCTTCTGCATGGAGAAATCAGCCTGGGCCGTCATCGCGAAACTCGCCATCCTCCGAGCCGGCGGTGCCTTCGTCCCCATGGACCCATCGTACCCTCGCGAATGGCAGCAGGGAGTCGTCGAACAGACGCAAGCCAAACTCGTCCTCACATGTCCCCAAACCACCGAGTCCTGCGCGCAGTTCGCCGAGCAGGTGGTCGAGGTGTCCCCGAAGCTGCTTGAATCACTTCCTTTCTCCAATGCCACGGCTCCTCGATCCGCACTATCTGACGCCGCGTACGTGATATTCACCTCAGGCAGCACGGGTAAGCCGAAGGGCGTGGTCATGGAGCACGGTGCCTTAAGCCGCGGCGTCACTGACCACGGCCATATGTTCCATTTCAACGCCGACTCGCGGGTGCTCAATTTCGCGTCGTACGTCTTCGACGCCAGCATCGCCGAGATCCTGACGACGCTGGCGCACGGCGGCTGCGTGTGTGTACCATCGGCTACGGAACGGACAAGCAACATCACGGCCGCCATGAACCGCATGCGCGTGAATTGGGCTTTCTTCACTCCGTCGTTCGTGCGCACCCTGTCGCCGCAGAAGCTGCCCTTGCTCGAGACGGTCGTTGTTGGAGGCGAGCCGCTGGATGTTGATATCTTCCAGACGTGGGCCGGCGAGGTTTGCTTCATTGAAGCATACGGGCCGACCGAGTGCTGCATCTTCAGCATGGGTGCCGTGGGCGTCAGCAAAACGGACGATCCGGCCCTCATCGGCAAGTCAATCACGGGCAGCTGTTGGATCGTTGATCCCAACGACATCAACCGCCTGGCTGCGGTGGGGAGCACGGGGGAGCTGCTCATCGAGGCGCCCACGCTGGCCCGCGGCTACCTCAACGATGCGGCCAAGACGGACGCGGCGTTTGTTGTCAATCCAAAGTGGGCAATGGCCGAAAGTGGACAAACACGCCGCATGTACAAGACGGGCGATCTGGTCAAGTTCAACGCCGACGGCTCCATGAACTTCGTCGGTCGGAAGGACACGCAGGTCAAGCTGCGCGGACAACGCATCGAGCTGACGTTGATCGAGCACCACATCAAGCAGGCGACGAGCAGCCTCCTCCACGTCGCCGTCGAGCAGATCAAGCTACCCGGCGGCGTGCAGCTGCTGGCCGCCTTCCTGACCTTCGATGATGGGCAGCACCACCTCGATCTGTCCGGGGAGCTCAAAGCACAACTTCTCTCGCTACAACAGTACCTGCAGACCCACATCCCCCCTCACATGGTCCCATCCATGTACGTCCCGCTCAACACCATGCCACTCTCCATCTCGGGCAAGATCAACCGCCGGGCGCTGCGCGACCTAGCCGCCGGCCTCTCCCAGGAACAGCTATCGCGCCTTTCACTGACGGACGCCGAGAAGCGCGCCCCCAGCACGCAGAGCGAGGCGGACCTGCGCCGCCTGTGGTCCGAAGTCCTGCGCCTCCCCATCGACACCATCGGCGTCGACGACGGCTTCTTCCAGCTGGGCGGCGACTCGATCGGCGCCATGCGCCTGGCCACGCTTGCCCGCGAGCACGGCATCGACATCACGGTGCAGAACATCTTCCGCAACAACAAGCTGTGTGAAATGGCCCGGGCTGCCAAGCAGCTCGGCGCGGAGAATGAGGAAGAAGAAGAAGCGTGGACGAAGCCGCCGGCGCCATTCGCGTTGGTGGATGACCCGGAGCGCCTGTTCGCCCGGCTCGAGGAGCTGTACGGTATCCGACGCAGAGAGGTAGAGGATGCGTATGCTTGCTCGCCGCTGCAGGAGGGTCTGCTGGCGCTGTCGGCGAAGAATGGCGGCACGTATACGGCGCAGACCGTGTTCAGGCTGCATCCGTTCCTGGATCTACCGCGGTTCAGGAAGGCCTGGGAGGCGGTGGTGCAGAGACATTCTATCCTGCGTACCGTGATTGCCGACGTCGATGGGCTGTACACTCAAGTGGTTCTCAAGGACCGGGGCGTCCAGTGGGCAACTGCTGCTAGCCTCGAAGAGTATCTTTCCACAGACAAGCAGAATCCCATGGAACCTGGGACCCCCTTGGCTAGGTACTGCATTGCCGAGGCCGAAGACGACGATTACTTTGTGTGGACGGTTCACCATGCCATTTACGACGGCTGGTCCACGAAGCTGCTGCTTGAGGAACTCGAGCAGTTGTATCACAACAAGCCTTTGCCACCAGCTGTCGCGCCATTCTCGCAGGTTCAAGCGTACTTTTCTCAGCAGGATACGGCTGCAGCGGACAACTACTGGAAGAGCCGGTTGGCAGACGGCAGCGCAGCCACTTTCCCCGAAGTCAAGTCCACAGATACGCAGGTTGTTGCCGACGCAGCAATGACCCACCCAGTCACCTTCTCTCGCTCTTCCGGATCCTCAATCACCACCCCGACCCTCCTCAGATCCGCCTGGGCATTGATCCTTAGGAGCTACACAGGCTCCGACTCCGTCCTGTTCGGAGAAACCTTCAGCGGAAGAGACATCCCAGTGCCCTGCATCACCACCACGACGGGCCCGACCATCGCCACCGTCCCCACGGTCGTGCATCTGGACCGCGAGCAAACGCTAGACGCCTACCTCGCCGCCATGCAGACGCAAACAATCGACATGGCGCCGTTCCAGCACGTGGGCCTGCAGCGCATCAAAGAGCTCAGCCCCACAGCCAAAGCGGCATGCAACTTCCAGAACCTGCTCGTCATCCAGCCGGCCGACAAGGACGGAGACGAGCAGGCGCTGCCAACCACCAAGCTCTGGAGCGCCGTCGACGACGCCGTATCGGCCGGCGGCTTCCTCGACTACCCCCTGGTGGTCGAATGCAGCGTCACGTCGACGGGCGCGAACATCACAACACGCTACTCATCCACCGTCTTCACTGCCGCCCACGTCGAGCGCCTGCTGCACCAGTTCTCGCACGTCCTCCAACAGCTTTCCAGCACCAGCGAGGGCCCCGCCACGCTGAGCGACATCAACCCCCTCAGCCCCCACGACAAAGCGTCCCTCGCGACATGGAACTCGCGCGTCCCGGAGACGCTGCACACCACCGTCCACGCCCTCATCGCCCAGCAAACGCGCCTCCACCCCCACTCCACCGCCATCCAGTCCTGGGACGCAACCTTCACGTACGCCGAGCTGGACGACGCGTCCGCCCGCCTAGCCCAACAGCTCCGCACGCTCGGCGTCCGCCGCGGCGCGCGCGTGCCGGTGCTATTCGAGAAGAGCGCGTGGGTCATCGTGGCCATGCTCGCGGTCCTCCGCGCCGGCGGCGCGTACGTGCCGCTCGACGTCGGGTTCCCAGACGAACGCAACGCGCTGATCGTGCGGGAGAGCGGTGCAACGCTCATCCTAGTCGGCCCGCAGCAGCGCGGGCGCGTCGTCCGAGAGGCCGAGGTACGGGAGTACGTCGTCGACGAGACGGTAGTGCGGGCGCTGCCGCCAGTCCGCAACGACAACCACAGCGAGGAAGAGGACAACGCTACGCCCACCGACCCGGCCTTCATCATCTTCACATCCGGCACGACGGGCCGGCCCAAAGGCATCGTCCTCTCCCACCGCGCCTTCTGCAGCTCCGCGCACGGCTTCACGCGGTCGCTCCGCATCACGCGGCGCTCGCGCGTGCTGCAGTTCGCCGGCTTCGTCTTCGACGTCAGCCTCTCCGAGATCTGGGGCGCGCTGAGCGTCGGCGCGACGCTGTGCGTGGCCGCGCCGGACGCGCGGCTGAGCGCGTTGGACGAAGTGCTGCGCGAGATGCGGATTACGTGGGCGTTTTTGACGCCGACGGTGGCGGGACTCGTACGCCCGGAGGCAGTGCCGGGGCTGAAGACGCTGGTGATGGGGGGTGAGAGGTTGACGAGGGAGGCGATAGGCGCGTGGGCGCCGAGGGTGGCGCTGATGAATGGGTACGGGCCGGCTGAGTGCGCGGTGTATGTGTGTGAGTCGGGGGCGTTGAGTGCGGATGCCGACCCGGGGTGGTTGGGTGGGCGGATTGGTGGGAATCGGTTTTGGATTGTTGATCCGGAGGATGTGGGGAGGTTGGTGCCGGTGGGGGCGGTGGGCGAGTTGGTGGTTGAGGGCGCGACGTTGGCGGATGGGTATTTGAATGATGAGGGGAGGACGAAGGCGAGTTTCATCGAGCCGCCCAGGTGGAGGAGGGAAGAGGTGGATGTGCCGGGCGTGATGCCCGCCAAGATGTACAGGTCGGGAGATCTGGCGAGGTTTGATCCGGCTGATGGTAGTGTGCATATCATCGGCCGGAAGGACAGTCAGGTCAAGATCCACGGCCAGCGCGCTGAGCTGGGTGAGATCGAGACGCATGTGGCTGCCGCGTTACCTGAGGGATGGGTTGCTGTGACGGCCATGTCGAAGCTGGGAGGTGAGCTACGGCTCACGGCCTTCGTTGGTGAGAGGAATGCTGGTGGCAGTGGAGTCATGGAGTGGGTCTCTTTGGAGGAGAATGACGAGGCGAGGAGTACGGTACAAGAGCTGCGGAAGAAGCTGGAGACGGTGTTGCCGCCTTTCATGGTGCCAACGGCGTACGTTGTTGTACGGAATGTGGCACTGACGCCTGGAGGAAAAGTCGACCGCCAGGAGCTGTATGCACTTGCAGGGCAGCTTTCGTTGGAGCAGTGCGTGGTGCCGGAGGAAGTCAAAGAAAACGTTGGTCCCCTGTCGGACATGGAAGAACGGCTGCGCGGTCTCTGGGCGAAGGTGCTCAAGCTCGACAAGGAAAGACTGGGCGCCGAGTCCAACTTCATCCAGCTGGGAGGAGACTCCATCTCAGCCATGCGCCTCGCCCACGCCGGCCGTGCTCTCGGCCTGGCCCTCAGCGTGCGGCAGATCTTCACAGCACCGGTGCTGGCAGAGATGGCCGCCGTCGTTACGGTTGAACAGAGTCCAGAGGAAGAGCCGTCCCACAAACCCTTCTCCACACTCGGCGACATCCCCATCGACACCTTCCTGCAGGACGTCGTCTGCCCCGCCGTGGGCTCCACCAAAGACAACATCGAAGACGTCCTGCCCGCCACCAACTACCAAGCCTGGACCCTCTCCCACAACCACCTGCGCTCGCGCGGCTACAACAACTACCTAACCTACCACATCACCGGCGTCATCGACGAGCAGCGCCTCGCCGCCGCATGCCAAACCCTCGTCGCGCACCACGCCATCCTCCGCACCGTCTTCGCCGTGCACAACCGGCAGCTCTACCAGGTCGTCCTGAAGCGCCTTCCCAACACACCCCTCCTCTCCTCCCACCGCAACACCTCCCCCGCCTCCGCCATCGCCGCCGACATGCGCGCCCCGCTGACCCTCGGCCAACCCCGCACCGCCTTCCTCCTCTGCACGCAGGGCAGCAGCCCAACAACCACACACGCGGCGCTCACCCTCACCCTCCGCCTCTCCCACGCCCAGTACGACGGGCTCTCGCTGCCGATCCTCCTCGCCGACCTGCGCGCCGCGTACGCCGGCACCTCTCTCTCCCCTTCCACCCCCTTCTCGACCTTCATCCACGCCTCGTTGCTGCAGCAGACCGACGTTGCCGCAGCAGCGGAGCAGCACTACCGCACCCTCCTCCACGGCGCCCGCATGACGCCCATCGTTGGAGGTAGCAGCAATACCAGCCCGGCCGCGCACCAGCACCGCTTCCCGCTCTCCGCGACGCAGACGCGCGTGCTGCGCGTCGATGCGGCGGCGCTGCAGGCGTCTGGGTTGACGTTCGCGGCGGTGCTGCAGGCGGGGTGGGCGGTTGTGCTGGCGCGGATGTCCGGGGGCGAGGGGGATGTCGTGTTTGGGAAAGTCGTGGCGGGGCGGAGTAGCGTGGCTGGTGGTGGGGAGAAGGTGGTTGGGCCGTGTATGAATGTCGTGCCGGTAAGGGTGCGCGTTGGTGCTGGTGGTGGGAAGGACGCAGCGGAGCAGGTGCGGGAGCAGCAGGTTAAGGGGCTGCCGTTTGAGACGGTGGGGTTCAGGCGGGTGTTTGAGAGGTGTGCGGGGTGGCCAGGGTGGACGCGGTTTTCGTCGATTGTGCAGTTTACGAGTTTTGAGGGGTTGGGAGAGGGGGAGGTGCGGAGGGATGAGGATGTCGAGTGGCGGTTGGAGAGCTTTGCGCCGCCAGGGGATGTGGCGGATGTGTGGGTGGCGGGCGCGACGCGGAGGCGGAGTGGTGCTAATGATGATGGGGTGGAGGAGTTTGTCGTCGACTTGGCGTACTCGGCTGATGCGGTGGGGGATGAGGTGGCGGAGATGATGGTGGAGATGCTGCGGAGTGTGGTGGAGGGGATGCTGTCTGAGAGCGAGTCGGTGGTGGTTGACGAGAAGGAGAAGGAGGTCAAGCATCCACGCCTGCCACTTCAGCTCCCGGCCCAGACGACGCCGCCAGATTCCCCACCGCTGAAGGAGTACCTGGAGGCGCCTGCCGAACAGATTGTCAAGGATGTATGGCAGGAAGTGCTGGGATGTGGAGAGGATGATTCCGATGACGTGTCATTCTGGGATCTCTGGAGTGAGAGCCTACTTGCCGCGGCCGCCTTGAGCGAGGCTTACGCTAGGCGAGACGTCAAGTTTTTGGTCGAAGAGTTGTTAGACAGGCCCACGAGGAGGTTGCAGGCGTTTATGCTCAGCGGTTGAGCCGTACATAGTTTCTCACGTGGTCTTGTTTAGATTTTTATTTCAGTGCTACAACTACCTCTAAATCTCACTTCTTGTTTTAGATGAAAATATCATAACGCGACATTTAAAATTTGGACGTGTTAATACTTGTCATCTTGAGGACGGACTCGAACGAGGTCGCCGGCTTTCTTCTACTTACGGATGCACAGGTACTCCAGAGGGAATGATGATTGGGGACAGAAAGCTCCTGCTCGGTCATGACAAAACTTGGGATATGGCTATGAAACGTACATTATAGCTCCAGAATCCGGCCTCGAGCTTCGACCCCATCCTTATTTAGAACCTTCACCGTCACCTCAACCGCGACATGTCCCTCCACCAAAACGGCCTTCATATGCGGCGGGGGGTCCCATTCACGAAAGGCGTCGACGTAAACGCCGCAGACAACGCGACTCAAAACGCCCTCCTCCTTCACCTTCAGGCTCCGCAGCCGCGGCATCCACGCCGGCGCGCCCTGAACCAGGTCGACGACCCACTGGTAATCATCGGCCTCCGGGGCTCCGGTGACAACACGCGTGACGGCGCTGTCCATGAAGTCAAAGCACAGCTCCAGCGCCTCGATGCTGGCGGGCAGCAGCGGGCAGATATCCTCCTTGTTGTTCCTGCCGCTGCTGGGAGCGAAGAAGCACTTGCTGTCCGCACGCACGTGCCTCAAGCGGTCGAACGCACGCAGGTCGAGCCGGCTGCCGTCGTGGCCGCCGGGCCACGTGAGCGTCTCGGGTGTCGTGAGGTCCAGCAACTCCAGCGTCGCGCGCAGCGGCTCCAGCGCGTGGCCGAATTGAGCGGGCGAGTAGATGCCGCCCATGACGCCTAGGTGCGCCCCGACGCGCGGATCGAAGGGGCTGGCCGTCATTGTGCCTGGCTCACGCAGGACGAGCTGCTTGACGCCTCCGGAGATGAGGAGGAGTTCGCGCAGGGTGGCGGGTGGGTAGTGCGTGTGGATGGAGAGGGACACGAGGGGATCCTGCCGGCGGGGGAGGTGGCTCAGGGAGACAGTCGGCGGCGGGGCTTTGCGGAGGTGACGGCGGTTTCGGAGGTTGTGGAGGGTGCGGAGATTGCGGTCGTAGCTGTTGCTGATGCGGACGGTTTCGATGGGGGTTGAGTAGAGGAGGCGGGCCACGTCTTGGATGGCGACGTCGTCGATCACGTGGGCGGAGCGGAGACGCGGAAAATTGGAAGTAGAGAGACTGGTCTGCTCGATAGAGTTGAGGAGTCGAGTGGTTGCGGGTTCACGCCTCCCGCCATGGTCAACGCAATGCGGTATGCTGAGCTCACGGATATAGGAGAGCAGCTGGCAACGTCGTCTTTGGTCGGGCTGGGTGAGGGTTCCGAGTAAGATTTCAAAGCGCTTTGTGAACCCAGGATGGCGACACGATACGTCGACTTTGTAGTATAAGAACTCCGTCGCTAGCTCTGAGATGGACTTGCAAGTCAGCGTTAGGGCGTAAAACGTTTTCTGGCAGAAGTGGATGTGCCAAAGAATCAGCCGAAGAACATCTTCGTTTAGGTCAGTGAAGCTTGCCATGGTGGAAATGTCGTGGATGAAAGAGGTAGTCAAGCCGTTCTTAAGTAAGAGAGTCTCGGTCGCCCAATGTGGTTACCGAAGTGCATGGACCCGTTATTATTCGGCCGAACTTGGAACTTAATATAGGACACCGGGCCGGACAATAACTAAACAGTTTTACTAACCGCATCTTCTGTCTCTAAGAGTAAAGTAGAGAACGCTGCTCTGCCAGTTGAATCTGTAGCCTATACTTTCTCCCTTAGAGAAAGGAACGAAGTCACACATTTCCTTTCCTGCTACAAAGCACTACTACTGAAGCCGTCGTAGTCCCATGACCGTGGCGTTATTCACACTGGTTTAAGTTGCGGAAAGAGACCATCGGATATGCCAATAGAGATGTCGCTTCTTCCACTTTAGCTTAAGCGTGTCGACGATACTAGCTAAAGCCTTACCATTCCAGTTCTTTTTCACTTATGTCAATCTCGAAACACCAGTCAGTGCCGGAAGGAATAGGATTGTTTGATAATGAAGGTGCCAGAAATCGTATTTATAAGCCTGTCTTCTTATCTGAGCACTGTATCGTCTCACCTCAGAAATAAACTTCACAATCAAGGTCGCAAAGCCCAAATTGCAAAGCAATGTTCGAAGAATCTCAAGTATTCGGGCTGTATGGGACAAGTGCCTCTAGTGCCACTCTTTTCATAAGTGAGCATAGAATGAGATCCTCATGTGCATTGCACAGGGTTCGAAGCATCACCCGTGCGAATCCTGGGTAATTGAGTCTGCTCCTCTCTCAGTTAAGAGTTCAGCCACCTTCTTATCATGCGTTGCAGCAGCTGCGAGTAAAGGAGGTCCAAAGATGTCATCTACATCATTAACGCTCACGGGCTTGATATGCTCTACGTTCGATAGCAAAAGCTCCACAATTCTAGAAAGTCCGTCATAAGCCGCTGCCTGCAATGCGGTGCCGAAGATGCCGCTATCCGTATCAACATTTGTTTTAGGGTGTTGGAGAAGCGTCTTCACGCGTTCTTTATTGTCAGCGAAGACAGCTGCTTGAAGTGGGTCTCCGAGATGTCCATGGCGCTGCTTGGGTTTGCTGAGCGACAATCGTTAGCGAAAGGCTATAAAAGCCGAGTGCAGGAAGCTGTTGATTCAGACAGGATTGCTGCGGTACAATCCTTGAGGAATCGACCATACCATTGACCTTCAACAGGGCCATTCCTTCCTCTGAGTTCGGTGACCTTACCCCAAAATGGTAGATCAAGTCATTCACAGTGCCTTTCCAGGGATGTTACAGGATGCTTCGGATTAGCACCATACTTGAGTAACATTTCTAGAATAGAAGAGTGTCGTCCCATGGATGCGACTTGCATGGCAGGTCCAAATTGACCGGCCTGTGCAATAACATCGGCGCCATTCTCAAGGAGCAGTTGAACCATGTCTCCATCGCTGACGTGGATTCCTGCTGATGCTTTGTATGTGCAGCAGTGAACACTGATAGTACTGTAAAGTCCACACAGACGGTGCGGCCAAGACGGGGTTCGCCGAAACAAGCTACAGCGATGTGGAACCTAAAGATTATCGGGAAAGTAGTTGACCAAATCCGGGATACAACCACAGTTTGGCCGCAAGCGGCACGTCACGTTCATGTCACGAGCTACCAGATCCATCTATCTATTATTGTTGTTTCATCCAAGGTAAAGCTTACGTTTGGCATCTGTACGCCCCCACCTCCCGCAGTAGCGGCCGTCTTGCGGTTAGCACCAGCCATGCATATGAAAATAGCTTTCGGAAGTGGCGTCTGCGGAGAGCTGTGCTGGTTATTCCACAGATTGACATCGATCCGCATCCGTGATCATCAGCTCCACCGTCGCGATACTTGCCCCTCCATCTCTGAACCTTCCCCTTGCCTCCACACTGGAGACTTAGGGGCTTGGCTGCGGATTATCCATTTTTGCATGGTCCAATATGGCACTATGGATCTTGCACCATGGCTTCTTCTTTGAGCTGTTCAAGAGTATGGCGAATCTAACTTCTACGCCGATCTATACACCGAGGCTCGGCTATAAAAGAGCATTCCTCCCTCCTCTAGAAGAAAAAGACATGTCAGACCACACAGGCTCTTCAGAAGATATCAAAAAGATCATTTGCTTTGACTCTGCACCTTTTCGATCTCCGTCCAAACACTCGTCCAAAATGGTTACTCCAGTGCAGGCCCGTGTCTGCTTTACCAAGGTTTTCGGGGTCCAAGATGACCACTCCATCCCCGCCAAGGAGAGCGTCTCCAATGCGGTCAAGGAGAACCCCCGAAATGGAGCTCTCACCCTTCCGCCGGGGCCCAATACGCCTGGTGGTCCCTCGCGTCTTGCCATGGTGACCCAGAAGTTCTGGAAGCCCGGTCGCGAGCTTCGTGTTGCCTTCCAAGGAGGCTCTCAATGGCAGCAGGTTTGAACTAACCACTAGACTACTCAGGTTCACGAGATACGCTAACAAATGTTCTAGGACCAAGTGAAGAAATTCGCTCCGGAGTGGACTCAGTATGCCAACATCAATTTTAAGTTTGTGGACTCTGGCGACAAGGAGATCTGGATCTCGTTCGATCCCAGCGGTGGATCTTACTCCTACATTGGCACTGATAGCCTCTCGGCTATTGCTCGTGGGGAGTCATCCATGAATTTGGGCTGGATTTACGACAACAGACGTGATGATGAACTCCGCCAAGTCATCCTGCACGAGTTTGGCCACGCCTTAGGCGCTGTTCATGAGCACGAGAGCCCCATGGCTAAGATTCCCTGGAACAAGGAGGCAGTCTACAAGGACCTTGGCGGACCGCCGAACAACTGGTCCCGACAGACGGTCGACAACAATATGTTCACTCTGTACACCCTCGAAGAGACCTCTGCGACTGCCTTTGACAAAGACAGCATCATGTTGTACTATTTCCCTCCCGAGTGGACCACGAACGGCAAGGGCACCAGCTTCAACACCGAGCTGTCCGACACTGATAAGGCGTACGTCAAGTTCTGCTACCCAGGAGACGGCTTCGACGCCGGCATCTTCAATACTCTGGAGGTCCGCCCGTGGGACAAGCCTCAGGCCTATAACTCGACAAGCATCGACTACTATGAGAAGTACAACGAGGTGCCGCAGCTCCCCATGGGCCTCACCTCCCTGGACATTGACCGAAAGGCCAACATCCGCGTCCGCGCCTTCCCCAGCGACGCCACGCAAAAGAAGTTTAAGGCGTCCCTCGACAGCTGGGACGACACAGTGCTGTACTCGGCCTCGCTCACCTGGCTCGAGCGCAGCAACTCGCGCTTCGACTACCTCCAGACGGGCACATACAACACGCAGGAGACGAAGGGCAACCGCATCACCTTCGCCAAGCCCTTCAGCCGCCCTCCCAAGGTCGTCACCTTCCTACAGTCGCTCGACATGGACCGCTCGCGCAACTGGCGCATCCGTGTCTACGCCACCGACGTCAACACCGACGGCTTCACCGTGCACGCCGACGCCTCGGGCGACTCGACCCTCTACAGCGCGGGCGTCACCTGGCTCGCCTACCCAGCCGACCAGCCTGGCGTGACAAGCGGCAAGTTCAGCACCATGGACGTGCGGCCCTGGGACCAGCCGCGCGCCGAGAACTCTAGTACTGCCAACTTCGACAAGGCCTTTAGCAAGCCGCCTAAGGTCATGATGGCGCTGGATAGTCTCGACTATGACTGTAGCAAGAATTTGCGTCTGCGCCTAAGCCAGTCCCAGGTTACCAACACTGGAATAACCTGGCATCTGCAGAGCTGGGGGGACTCGGTCATGTACAGCTCCGGCGCCCAGTTCTTCGCCTGGGCTTGAGCGATAGTTCGCGGATTCTTTATCCACTATTCTTTCTTTGTGAGGTAGTGGCAGTGTGAAATGGTCACGAATGAATAACTTATCAAGCTTAAAGATGATCTCCTATGTTGTGTACCAGAATCCCTCGCCCAGTACGCGCTGTGCGAGCTTTTGCTTCTCCGACTCAACCTTGCACAGCGTGATGAGTTCGAGGGCAGCGGCTAGAGGTGAGGATTGTGACACTGGTTGCAAGTAGGCAACTAAAATATCCCGGGTTTGGTGTTCGATGGACCAGTCCTCACCCGCATGCCCGGGGAAGGTGATTGATAGGTCTAGAGACATGGCGATGGCGCAGTTGATGGTAGACATCGAACGTTGAGCAAGCGGAGAGTGGGGGAATCAGATCTTGTTGCCGCCCCGAGGTATACTATGTAAACGTGCACTTATTCTGAGTGTTGCGGCGAACGTTTTGCAGCTGAAGGCTGTGACGTATTTAGTCCAACTGTTGCCTGGGGCTGGTGGCGCACTGGCCAGAAACATCGCCCGGCTGGGATGAAGCTGAGCAGATCAACTCCTTCGTCCCGGCAGCCACGGTGTAAGGAATGGCGCATGGGGTCGTTCGCTGTCGAACATTAACATCGGCATTAATAGATGTCGGACGGCCTAGAAGCCGTAAATTAATGATCGGTCCTGAGAATTAATGCGGCGTACAAAAGCAAGGGGGAGATTCTGCATGGAAATAAACAACCATCAGGGATATGTCAAATTTCTTCAATTTTGCTATAGATTTAAAACGATTCAAGATAGGCGCAGGAATTATACAAGTAAATGCTCCAAATTTCATTATGTCACGTCATAATATCTCATGATCAAGATTACAGAAAATCCAAAAGAAGATGGAGGAATCGCAATTGAAAAAAAAGTCAGTCCGTTCTCACGCGCATTGCTGGCGATAAGCTCTTGCTCACCCATCGTCTTGTTCCAACAACATTTTCAATCACCGTCGTCTCTTTATCATCTTCCATCCTCCAAGGTATATGTTCCGCCTCTCTTGCATGCTTCTTCTTTTGCGAGACCATCCATCTCCAATATATCAAAAAAACGAAACCTGTCATGACACCTGCAACGAGAATAAAGACAAATATTCGAAGCGAGACGATTCCGCTGATTTCAGAAGAACTCCAGTTAAAAAGTGGCATGTCAAAGCAGGCGGCCACAAACGTAGCAGGTAGGAATGCCATCGATACCGTAGCAAGCGCCTTCATCGAAAATGTTTCCTGGTGGCTAGCACTCGCAATGCGATTGGATACTTCTGTCTGGGCGAGCGCGGTCAAGTTATCCAAGTGATCAATGACGTTCTCAATCTATCCCAGTCCACCGTAGTATTAGTCTCTACTGTCGCCAAAGAATCAGATGAAGAAAGAGTTGTAGTCACTCACAACTTCAGTCTGCAACTGAATACGTTGCTGAAGATACTCGACTCTGATGTGTTGGTCGTGGGCACGATTCTCAAGCAGTGTAATCAAACTGCACAGCCGGCCGCGACTCTCACTCCGTGAACTCGACCAGTCATTGCGCCTTCCGTTGTAGTCTCCCAGCGCTCCACCCTCATCTTCGGCCGCTCCTTTGTCCTCGCTATTGCCATTGGGCTGGCGATCGTCATTCGTGAGCGCTTTGATTGATACTGAACTATCCAGTCTCTCCGAGGCGAAGTGGTGGAGCTTTGTCATGGTCCTTATTTTCCGCAGAGAAGAAACCGTCTTCGTAGACATAGCACTAACCCTTTGCAACAGAGCCTCTAGATCGTTCGGGGCTAGCTTTGCGTCGTTATCATTCCATCCATGGAAGCCTGTCCTGTTTTCTATGCCCCTGATATCCGCATTCACCTTGTTGGACGATTCGTCAACTTGTAAACCCATCATAGCACTGCAAAGGAAGGGGATGAACATTTCTTCGTCCAACATTCTCCACCTTCGCTCCAAAAGAAGTTTGAATGAGTTGATGTAGTCCTCTACCGTAAAGAAAATGGCCTGGATGGTGTTCGATTCGACCTCGCGTGTCCAAATTGCCGCCAGCTTTGGCCGGTAGCTGAATGCATATTGAGATGGGATGCGTGAGCCATGGGACCGAGAGATCTCCGTCGCGCCAGCACTGGCCGTTACGCAATACCTGTATGCCATATCGAGTTTGAAGGCATCTACAACGGTATTTATTTGGTTCTCTGACATGTAGCGAACATTATCATCCCTGTCAATCTTGACCCACACAACTCGTAGTGAGCATTGAGAGCGGAATGGGAACGGATTCCTCGGGTCTGGTCTGGTTGTATTTAGCCATTGCTTAAGCCTGTAGGCCTCGATCTTCGTCTGTTCGACACTCGGCTCGTCTGCAGGGTCGATACTCTCCCATATCTCGGATATTTCGATGAGATCGGCCTCGATGGGATCGGTAGCCTCCCAGACCTGTGCATGGTCGTGAAGGTGATTGATAAGTTCCTCCATTAATAGCTGTGTATCGTTGGGAGAATAGGGAAGAAACCTAAAGGAGAAAGATGCAAACAGTGTTAGCACGCATTACACAGCATATATATGCAGGAACCTTTCAGCCTCGCCGATAGACATAATTATTCTATTGCGCCTTGTGATATATGACGTTTCTGGTGGCTGATAAGCACTGAAGGCAGCAGGCGCAAATTTTAACATGCGAGTATGTTGCGGTTAAGTTTATGATTTTCTATTGGAGCCAGCAGAAAAAGATGACAGACTTAATTTTTGACTTAAGAAAGAAGATGCTTCCAAGGCTTACACGCCATGCGGGGAGAAGGGGATGGTTCACAGGCATGTCAAGCCCCACATTTGCTTATTGGTGGGACCTCCCAGTTGACACGTCACGCCAAGTCCGCCTCGCATCCGCCATCCGGGTGACCTGAGTGCCTGCGCGCATGGGGCCCCAGGCTGTTCCACCATCTTGGGTGCCGGCCCGCGAAGCGCATTCCTAGGTTGGTAGGCTTCTGTCATTTAGAGAGTAGACCTACTCGATCAGCGCCGCCGAGTCGGATTTTATACAGAGCTTTTGTCGAACACTCGCTGCGCGGGACGGCGCTGCCGCGCCTTGTCGCGCTGATACAGACGTGTCAGAGGGTGCAAGTATCCAAACCAACCAACCGACAAGCTCCGCCACCTCCATTCTCGACCTTATAGTGAACATACATACACATGGGGTGTGAGCGAGCCCTGCTGCAGCCTGGTCGTGTGGCGGCTTACACACACAAATTCAGCCTTGCGGCCTCTTTGTACCACCAACCTTGCATGAACTGAACAGCAAGGCTCTCTACATCTTTTCGTCACCGACTCTGAAGATGAAGCCCAATTCCTGTTCTTTGACTCTGCTCCGAGATCCCCGTAATATGTCTGCCTTATAAATCCTTGCCTGGCAAGTCTTGTATTGTGGCTGGCATATCTGTTTCACTATTCGACGCCTTCTTCTAGATATCCACAAATCACCATATTGATGCCTGATAAGATAGCTGATGCTGTCCGCTTAGAGCAGACCCCACCGAAATGCGGGAGTACCCGCCTCACCGTGAAATAGCACGTGCGTTAAACTCAATGAATCTACCGATCGAAAGGCTACTAGAAGCAATTGATACTAACTTACCTTAAGTCCGAACCGGTGGCTGTCAGTAAAAGTAAAACGCTGATGTTTAAACGTTGATGAGGCCGAAGACCCTTGGCGGAAATACTAGATTTGGAAGGTAAGGTGAAGTGGGCTCAGGAAAAATTGGGAAAAGTCAATGCCGACCGGAAAGACCACCAACGATTGGCTACCTTGTATTTACAACAAGCAAAGCTTAAACACGTGATCAGCATGTGACTCACTATTTTAACATACCTTTGTCAAAATACAGAGGGGTACTGCAGCCGATGGCTAGCGCGAAATACCCACATATGTTAGTTTTTCTAAGGCGATCCATGTTCATGACATAATATAGTAATTTTTGCTTCAGCAAGGAATACCCCAGCGCGTTTCAGTGATTGGCAGCCGTTATAAGGTTAAGTTTTTGTTTGCAGCAACAGCCGACTCTAACCGCTATTTGCGTCGATCCCGTTGTAAAACCAACAGCGGAATGTCACCTCGGATAAGCTGGGGCTGCCAAGGTCGTTCGATGTCACCCAAGTGCATTAGCGAGAGCCTTCGCGGTTCCCAACAGACAAGCTTTCAAAATTGTAGCAACTGAGCTACGCTGACTGTTGCTACTATCAAGGATACAATGTCGTGCTGTGAGTCGCTGCCAAATCACTTACAAATGTAAGCGAAGAGGGCGTTTCTTACGTTGTATGTAGTACAGGCTGCCCCCGCATGGGGTAATTGCGTCATCTGAATCCAAGATTGCACGATTGAATTTAGCCGCGTGATAGTTTGGGTTTGGAATAAAACAGTACGTCGAGAACATTTGGACAGGTGGCGCCGCCTACGCTTCGGAGTTGTTTCCAAAGGCCAAGTACTCGCGCACCACCGACCAAAATGGCCGCCGCTCGAGATTCCGAAAAGCTCGACCCAATCCGTGTCGCGTCGCCAGTCAGCGATTCCAACGCCCTCAAAGTTGGTAGTCTCGCATTCGTCGGAGAACAAGGTGGCAATGGGTCAGCCCCGACTTTTCAGGAAGCCACAGGTGCTCCTGTCGAACAAGAGTCTCCGCTTGGCTACAAAGTTAAGTGGTTCACCATCATCTTTCTGAACATCGGCCAAATGATTGGTACTGGTGTTTTCTCGACACGTAAGCGCACCGCAATTCTTTTCTCTCTTCCAAGCAACGTAGGTGCGGCTCAAAGATAAGATCTAACGCTTTTTGGTAGCCGCTTCTATTCTGACAAACGCTGGATCTGTGGGCATGGCCCTAATGTTTTGGTTCATCGGTTTTGTCATCTCGTGTTGCGCGCTCTGTGTATACCTGGAACTGGCATCCTACTTTCCCTCCCGTTCTGGAGCCGAAGTCGTCTACCTCGAACAAGCATATCCGCGGCCACGATATTTCTTCCCAACGGCATTCGCGGTTCAGTCCGTGTTGCTATCATTTAGCAGTAGTAACGCAATTGGTAAGTTGATTAAGTCAGGCGCGGAAGGAAGCTAACAGATTTCAGTGTTGGCCCAGTATGCATTCAAGATGTCACCAGAATACAGCCCCTCCGACTGGGAACAGAAGGGAGTTGCTATTGCAAGCTACACTCTCGCCATAGTTCGTGAGTATATCCCCCCATCCATTGCCACGGAAAGGTACCAACCTTCATAGTGCTCATTGTTAGCAATCGGCTTTCCCTCTGGCTCTCGGACATCTTCGGGTTCATCAAGGTCTCGACACTTATTTTGTAAGTATTTTGGTTCTGTAATGGATTAACAGCTAATAGAATACAGCATAAGCATCACCGGCCTCGTTGTTCTTGGAGGTAATACATCTGTGGCTGATCCGAATGCCAACTTCCGGGATGCTTTTGCCGGAACCTCAAGCAATGGGAATGCCATGGCAAACGCATTGGTGAAAATAACATTCGCTTATGAGGGATACGCAAATGCGTTCAACATGATGAACGAAGTCAAGGTAAATTTGAAAGAAAAGGGAAAGGTCGTTGTACTGAACGCGTTTAGGATCCCATCCGTACAATCAAGAAAAGCGCTCCAGTGGCGCTGCTGATTGTTGCAGTCATGTATACTCTCTGCAACGTTGCTTACTTCGCTGCTGGTGAGTATGGATGTTGTTCCTCCAGCATAGGAACCGTGACTAAGCCTACCGCAGTACCCAGCGAGGAAATGAAAACCGCAGAGCAAACTGCAGCAACCCTCTTCTTCACAAAAGTTTTCGGCGAGAAGGCTGCTAAAGGCCTCAATATTCTCGTCATCATCAGCGCATTTGGCAATTTGATATCAAACCTGATTGGGCAGTCTCGAATGATCCGTGAAATCGGAAGGCAAGCATTTTCCAGCAGGAACCTGTCGCAGAGTTGGCGCTAACCTTACATAGGCAAGGCGTCCTGCCATGGCCTAAATTCTGGACCACGACACGCCCCTTCGGCACACCAATCGGCCCCTACCTGCTGAAGTGGGGAATGACGGTCCTCATGATCGTGGCGCCACCAGCTGGTGATGCCTTCAACTTTGGTACGCAGATCAAGCCCTAATTTGGTGATTCAGCGCATGGACTCACATGTGGAATATGTAGTCGTGGACCTCAAAACCTATCCCGATGCTGTCTTCTTTTTCCTCATGGCAGCGGGTGTGTATATTATTCGGCGCCACCGCTCTCGCATTGGGGTCGGACGATCCGAATTCCGCGCTTGGGATGCCGCGGTCATAATATACCTGCTCGTCAACCTCTTTCTTCTTGTCATGCCCTGGTACCCTCCCGAAGGTGGCGCAACTGGAGGTGATGTCAGCTTCTGGTACGGAACGTATTGTGTTGTAGGGATCGGCATGTGAGTCTTTCATTTCCTTCTGATGGTGGCGAACGAGCTAACGGAAGTAACAGCATTCTCATGTGCGTGGTGTACTACTGGATCTGGATCTACGTTCTACCACGTTTTGGCGGATATGAAATGCGGCAGAGGGTTGTGGTCCTGGATGATGGCGCGGTAATGCATGAGATAGTAAAGGTGCCAAAGGATAAGGTTGCAGACTGGGATGCGAACCATGATGTCTCAGGGCGGTCAATCACTACAGAGCATGGGGTGGTGTCTGCAAAGGGGGAGTAAGCATGCAACCGGATAAGGGATCTACTGTCGATATACTAAACTCAAGATATTTAGTACTCGAGGCATGATAGATAGCAGCTAGAGCTTACAAAAAGTGATACATGCACGCTTGATCCCGTTGATCTCGTAGAGCTTCCTACACGGAGAAAATTTCTCCCCGTATGATATAAATTGGGCTGTCAGAAGCTGACGTGGATTCTAAGGTCGGTTACGGTTGTTAATTTTCCTGTACCCAATAATGTCCCCGCATCGCCTGGATCATCCGCAAAAAATGTCGTAAGCACTAGCGCTGGCCTTGAACCGAAGCTGAAATCCGCCGCAGGAACATTTAAAACGCAAAGATTGAATTTCTATATTCTGTTAATTGATTTCTTGAAATTAATCCTGGTTCCGCCGTGAGTCCGAAAGGGTTCTTTCTCCTCCATTCCCCCAACCACCTCAACCAGACAACAACCACTCCGCCCGCATTCAGAATGTCCACCACCAAGACCTCGGCAACGCGGACCCGCCCCATGGGCGTCCTTGTCCTTGGCCAATCTCGCACCGGCACCTCCTCCATGCGCGCAGCGCTGCAGCATCTCGGCTACACGCGCGTCTTCCACTTCTTCTCCCTCTTCGAAAATCCCCTCCAAACACCGACGTGGCAGCGCGCCTTCCACGCCAAATTCCTGCCGCCCGACGACCCCTCTCGCCCTCCGCCTTTCACCCGCGACGACTGGGATGCCCTGCTCGGCCCCGACTGCACCGCGCTCACCGACACGCCCTGTCACATCTTCGCCGAAGAGCTCATGGCCGCCTATCCCGAAGCAAAAGTCGTGCTGACGGTCCGCGACAGCACGGAAGCGTGGTACGACTCGTACAGCACGACCATCTGGCCGTTTCTGGAGGCCGAGGCGGTGGCGCCGACGCTGTGGTGGCGCGTGGTGCAGGCGCTGCGGCCGCGGATGCCCTTTGGGTACCTTGATGTGATGCATTCGTGCATGGCGCGGTTCACGGATCTGGGCGCCATACCGGAGCGGGGACGGCGGTACTACGAGGAGAGGAATGCGGTTGTGAAGGAGCTGGCTGGTGACAGGCTTTTGGTGTTCAATGTCAAAGAAGGCTGGGAGCCGCTGTGCCGGCATTTGGGGCTGGATGTCCCGCCGGAGAATGTACCGTTCCCACGGATTTTTGATGGCCAAGAGTTTGGGGAGATGTGGAAACAGTGGTGTAGAGACTCGGTAGCGGGGGCCATGTGGAATTTGGGGAAAGGTATCGCGGCAACGGCCACGGTGGTGTGGGTGGGGAAGTTGTATGTGAGCGGGCGGATGATGTAGCTAGCAGCCCAGCCCCACTCTGTGCTATAAATACCTTTAGTCATTGCAGTAGTGTTCCAAGCAGTATGGATATCATGAAGCTGCACACGGGCTGTCTACTAGCCATCTAAGCTGAGCTGAATCAAGCAAGTCATAAGCAACTATCATAGAATGTGTACCTCTAGCAGAAGAGTCGGCCCTGTTGGTAAGGAATGCTCATTATAGCTATTTTGACGCTGAATTGCAACCGATTAGAACCCATCCTCAATCAAATCTAGCAAATCTTGCTGCCTTTCTTTCTGGCGCTCCTTCAGCTCTTGCTCATCCTTATCTGTAAGCTCTTCTTCAGTGTCCGTGTGCTCTTCATTTTCCTCGCCCATTGGAGGAAATTCCAACTCGCTTGAAGATTGGTCATGCCAGGTCATGTCATATAGCTTCTTTTCCACTTCGCCCTTTGTGTCATACGGCAAATCCCGCTTGGCTATGAATCTTATAGCCCTTCCATACCACTTACGGACCCGTCTGTTGTTTTTGGTCGCATAAGGCTTCAGGATCTTGAACGCAAGATACTTGGCAGCCGAGTGCTTCGACTTTGACCAGACATTGGCGACAAAGTCGATCTTGAGAGCAATTATGATGAAGGGGACTGATACTGCAAACGATACACCGACTATATTCAAATCAGACACTGCAATACTCGCATCAACAAGGTGACAGGACTTACAGAGTATCACAGAAACCCAACTGAGTTCGAAGTTGTTCTCTCCATCTTGTTTGGGAAAGATTGAGATTCCAAGGGCAAAGAATGATGCCATGAAGGACAAAGGGAGCTAATTCACATTTAGCGTTGATTCAATTTGAGCGAAGTTTCCGATTCTTACGAAGATGATGGTGACAATGGTGAAGATGAGCACCGTCTATATAAGGTCAGCGTTTCTATTTGAATGATGAGAATTATGCCAGGTGGCTCCTACACTACCCTGTTTGCTGGCCTCTTCTGCTACTTCACGAGAGAACCTGGCCTCCCACTGATTTGCTTGCTTCTGCTTGAGATCAAAAAGGCGTTCCAACTGTTTACCAGTCAATATATCAAAGTCATCTCTCGATATCCCCATGCCTTACCTCAATCTCGACTTCTTTTGCGTGAGATTCCATGGCATCGAACCTTCGCGTGGTATTTCGAATCAAATGGAGAACTCTCTCAAATGGCCTGTGGTTGTTCTGTGCCCTTTGGCTGGCATCGGGGGAATTCGTGTCGTTTACAATGTTTTGCAGATTTCCTACCACTTCAATCTGATGTTCTAATACGGATTTGATCATCTTGATCTCGTCCAAAGTATCTTTGACCTCTTTCAGGAGCTTGGATTCTTGACGTATGTCAAGTAGTTTCTTTAAGAGAACGCTTCGATCTTGTAAGTAGAAGCTGTGTCGATCATGCAAGCCACGTAGGATTTTAGCTCTTTCGCGGAAAAGTCTGAAAAGGCGACTTTCGTCCTCTTCCTATAGAGAAAGTCAGCTTGGTAAATAGGTCCGAAAGAGAAATCGTACCAGTTTTCCTATTGTGCTTTCAAAAGACTGAAGAAAATTGACAGGCTCAAGATGCTCATGAGGATTGAATGAGTTGCAGCAGACGGACAAGATCCGGGAGACGAGGTCTGTTGTTTGTCCGATGGAATCTCGTTTCTTGTCCATGAGGATCATTCGTTCAATGTTATCCCTCTGACTGGACGTGTTCCAAGCCGATGCCTCATGTTCTTGATTGAACTTGGCTCCTTGACGGGAGGGAAAACTAGTAATAACGGTATCAGGATTCCCATTGCTGCCTTTGAGGAGCCAAAGCCATAATTGATCAACCATGATGATGTTGTGGTCGCTCTTCTCTGGCCATGTTCTTTTTGCCCAACGTGAAACGACTTGCGTTTTGTCTCTGTAGGAAGTGTCCTTGAGCATGTAGTAGTACGACTGATCGAGTGTACTATTATTCTGTTAGCTACACCCCATAACGGTTATAACCAGCCGGAGAAAGAACAGTTGGGTTGGTTTACCGTCGGATGTGAAATGCCAAGTGTTCGACTCCGTCCTTGTTGCGACCATTCAAGTAACCTTTGATACTTAGACCCTCGGCAGAGTCTTCATCTGTCTCATCTTCATCTGACTCTTCTTCATCTGATCCCTCTCCCTTTGACTCCTCCCCGTCAGTGAGATTCCCGTCAGACTGGTCTACTGCAAGCTGGCTCAGGTATGGCTCGTCTCGGTAAGAGTCGTCCTGGCTACTCTTACCCATTGCATGGTCGTGCGTAACATCTTCGTGCCACTCTTCTGTCTTTTCTCTACCACTTCCTTCTTCATTTGCTTCATCTTTCTCTTGTTTACCATCTTTTTCTTTCTCTTCTCTTTCTCTATCCCCCTTTTCTTCCCTTTGTTCCTCAAATACCCTTCCTTTCCCTTTCGACTCCATTTCTTCAACGTGCCTCATCTCCGCCCTCATCTTTTTGATACTGTCTCTCAACCGAAATTCCTGGATTGCACTTTCCGTGCTGGTCTTTTGAATAAGGCTCGCAATCTTCTGGTGGTGGCCTGATCCCTCGTAGCTTATATATGGCATCTGCGAACTCAGTCCTGGCTGCTATGTCTGATTTCCTTTAGCTACTTACAAAAATAACCCAATCGTGTGCACCGTCTTGTCCCGACCCTTTTTGAAGTTTTTCCAGTCGTGATGCCTCTGGATTCATGTAACGCTTGACAGTGTCAGCATGAGAGCCGGCGCATTCCATTGGAAGCTCTGCAAAAGTTTGGGCTCATTTGAACATACTCCATGATGGAATCTTCCACGTTTGGACTCTGAAGGCCAGGGCCATACTTTAGCCTCGAGCTTTGCAAAAAGGTCCTGTCCATAGTAAGTAAATATTTCAATAAGAAGCTTAGGTAATTATACGTGCACCCAAGCCATCTAGAAAATATATATTAGCTTACATTCGGGTCAGTAGATGGAGTAGATGACTTACATTATTTGTTGGGATATGGTACCAACGACATAGTGCCTCTTTGGAAGAAGGATGTTGCGACGTTTGGAACAAATCCTCAGTGGACCCTTCTTCGTATATGAGCTTCTGAATTGTGCTCGGTTTGTATCGATATTCGTCAGAGTCTCTGTCTGGTGGTGCGAAGATCTCCCAGACCGTTATCCCTGTCTCTGTGCATGCTTTTCTAGCGTCTTCGTTGCTCGGCCCACCCTTGACAAGCTCCCTTCGCTCGGCAGGCCCCTTGAAAAGAAGGGGATTCTTAATCAACGATCTGATGTGAGGAAGAACATTTCCGCTCCTCCTTGCCAGTTTCCGAACGGATTCCTTCATCTTGTTCTTGATGCCCGAGTCCGCACCGTATTCCATCAGGATCTGAACTATTTCTAGCGCATCCTCCTTGACAGCAATATGTAGTGCCGTGTTCCCTTCATGATCTTGCCCATCCAGCGCGACTACCCCTTTATTGACCAAGCACTGAACAAGTTCCTTGAGACCAAGGTTGGCCGCTTTGTGGAGTATTGGCTGCCTCCTTCCGACCTGGAAATCAAAGTCGATAGATCTATCAATCATCCTGTTGATAAGCGTCTCAATCTTGGAAATTTCTGGTTTATTTCCAGCTTCGATCAGCTGATGGAATGCGGTCGACTGAAGAATCAGCTTGTAGAGGTTTTTGAAGTGTTCATCATCGAATGCTGGGAACCAGGCAATGTCTTCTATGTCAGCGTCAATTTCCCACTTGCTGTCAAGGCTCTTGAAATGCTGTTCCTGCGTTTTCCTTTTCACGGTTGCTTCGGCAGATGTCCGGAAAAACCCAAATGTGGCAATGCCGTGCTTTTGTTTTTCAACTCCGCTGAAGAATTTTCTCCAGATGTCCATGGGCGATATCTCCCATGCTGTGATTTTTTCGGAAGCCTTGAAGGTCTTGTGAAGCCATGTAATTAAGTTGTCAAAATTGGAAAACGGCGGTGCAAAGAGTATGATGGCGGCAGTAGATGCAACCAGGGCATCTCTGTCACCTTCGAGTTCTTTGGCTTCCGGAAGCTCTTCGAAAAGCATCTTTTCGACAATCACATTACCATAGCCATGACCAATGAAAATGACTGGTCTCTTTCTCTGCTCTTCGGTTCGTTTCTCCAAAAGCATTCTCAGGATCTGAGAAGCAGCTGTGTTCAAGTCCAGGGTATTTTTGTTCCGCCTCATTTGAGCTACGACATTCCAGCCAAAGCTCATGATTCGTGACCAGGGCAGAGCCCTATGCAGCATATCCGAATCCTTTAGCCACGTGCTCATATGCTGAACTGTGCTGCTCTTGTCTGTAGTTGGTTTCCTTGACCCGACATCTGACAGTGTACCAGAGTTCCGAGGTCTGCAACCGTCCTTAGTAACCAATTCTGGGAAATACATTCTTGATGTATGTACTTACGGATCCTGCCTATTCTCAGTAGATCCGTGTCCGTCTTTTCGAGGTTGTGGGACATGTTTGGGATTGTGCCGAAAGACAGATAGTCCGTCGTCGTGACCAGGCTGATTCGAGGCCATGTAGATGGCGACAATGTCGCAAGATAGGACGTCATCCTCTTCCACATCGTGGAAGACATTAGGCAGGACAAATTCAGTCTTTCTTCCGCTTTGCTTCCGCTGTTTTGGTAATCGGGGACTGTGTACAAGATTAGATCAACGATCTTGATATTGACGAAATATTCTTACTGCTGCATCTTGGCGGAGCCTCCGACGTCAGCCAGGCCTCGTAGATCTTTCGCCATGGCCCGGGCACGTTTCACAAGTTCCGAATTGCGTGCTTGCTCAGGACCTTTGGGATCCTGTCGGGAAGGAACGTCTTCTGACTCTGCAGGTCTTTGATGTGGCGATGACGAGGCAGGATCATTCTTTGTTTGTTGACTCGCTTGCTTCGGTGGGATCTTTGGAGTGTCGGTCGTGTTGTCTACCAGAACCGCTTCAGTGGCCCGTCTATTACCAGCGTTCAAGCACATGCCCGGCTCACTCTTTTCTGACATTGTGAGAGAGTCCGCTTCAGCATGTAACAACTGTTTTCGAGAATATCAAGGACGACAAAAAACACAAACATAGCTTTATGTCTTTATGTATGGGACTAAGGCTCGTATAAAAGACCTTGGAACGGAAGCACGGTCACTTGGATGCGAACGCAGCCGTGTCAGCCTACCCCACTTTTCTGGCAGGGAACATATCAGGGATATCATTGTCAATGCGGGATTGAAGCCATTGATGTCACTACAAGACTAGATGAGAACTGCGGAAACGCCACACAATCAATAAAGACTTACAAAGCTTGTGGCAAGGTCAGCCTCGTATTTAATAGAAAGCAATGTTATGGGTATCGAATAGTTTTAAGACTACATAATAAAATACTGTTACACAACAGGGTAAGGAGTTCGTATTGTGGATACATTGTAATTAGTGGCATGAATCTTATGAAGGCGGGTAGCTGGGAGCCGGCTTTATTCTAAGCTACACGTACATAGTATAAACCTCCGTACTATTAACGAAAGCACCTGAACGTGTTCTTGCTTGATCAAACGTATTTTCTCCCTATGAGACTAGTCTGACCTTTCGCATTGTAAGGAACATTGATGAAAGTACGGGTCCAGCTTTGCGACTTTGGACTATCGGCCATAGATGCTGAATCAATTCTAGCTAGCATACTGCGTCACGGACCGCAATAGGAGGACATTAAATTTTGCTGCAGCTTAGCAAAGATACAGTAGTCGCTGAAGAGGAATGGAGGCACATACTGGAACATGATGACGTGGCAGAAAACATGCTCTCTGCCAGTTATTGAGGGAGATTACAGGCAAAGTACCATGTTCTCTCTTTTAATTTCAGGTAGCTACGGCGCTTATACCAAGCTGAATTGCCTCGTCATATGTTTCAATGCATATAGTTGAGACCTGCACTTATTGATCCTTGTTGTTTGAGCTGGATCACACAGCGAGACGTTTACGGAAGGTCATTCGCTTTTTTGGAGCTGGAATGCTTCAGCTCACAGCACAGTCCTCATTTCCCATGCGCCTTACTAGCCTGTTCAGAATCGGCCAGATAAGCGTATCACAGCCGACCATTGGCCTAATAATATCACTTTCCCTCGCAATGATCAGGCTCTGACTTTCCATCCCACGAGAATACCGTCGAAACTTATCCTTGTGCAAAGGGACCTGTCATAATGGCGGCCTGCTGCAGATTATTTGGCTTGCGTATAACAGCTTAACATTAAGAGCGTAGCAAATGCAAACCCTGAGACAATTTTCCGGAAGTTTCATGCAGTAAGATATTGCGGATACAATACATCAGCTTTGTCGAAAACCGGTGTTTCAGTTCGATGGCTTGCATGCCTTTGCGTCGAGCTTACTGTATGGCTTGTGAAGCTTCTGCAACCATGTTCCTGAATGCGCGCACTCGTTTAAAACGTGGAATTGCGCTTGCGGAGTAGGTAGTACAGCGACATAGGTACGGAAATGATCACCAAAGTGCAAATGAGTTTGACAAGAATGATAGTCATGCCAAGTGCTGACATGCAGTGTCAATGTGCTGGGATGTTCAGCTGGTATGCGAGCCAGTCAACTAGAACAAGGAGCGCCTCCACCCACCATGCGACGGGGTGAGCGTACCAGCTTCTTGCCGCCATATCCAAGCAGTAATCATTCCACACACCGCGCAGCCTCTTACCGTCATCAATAAGACCAATTTAGCGAAACTCAGGGGTACGAGAGACCCGTGCTAAAGGTAAAGGAACAAGGACCAGGATAAGCTAAACGGTCGGCGGCGGTAGCAGCAGCAGCCAGTCATCAGCTCACAACACCGACCCTCAGTGGCGAATCCAACATCAGCAATCCATCACCATTAAGCGGAGACGGCGACCGCTTATTTCTACCTTAGATAGAGGATCACATCGTAATCTGTAAGAATCGCTGGTACGAGATAATTTTACTAGCTCGAAATTTTAAGAGAGTAACAATATTTACGCGAGCTTTCAGGAAGGGCCAGCACAAATCTACCCTGCCGCTCGGCTAGGATTCGTATGAATGTTCAATCCTCCACCCGAGTACTGATGAAGGCGACAAAACTTCACCGAGCCATGGACGGTCAAAGCCCAAACTCCCGTTTCATTTCTCCATGGATATGGGAGAGAGCGTTTAACCAAGGTCGAGATGCTATTACAAGTATAAGTTCTAGACCAGACAGAAGTGTGTCTCGTCTTGCCAAGTGGGTGAGAACCGGCGGGTCGGGTGCGCCGATGGCAGCGCATGGCGACGACGGCTCCGACCCACGTCGGCCTTCCCTCCATGAGGCTCAGCCTCTGTTGATGGCACCAAGACCGTGGTATCTCTGAGAGCATTACACATCAGTCTGCCATAAGCTCTTGGTTCATTGATGTCTCAGATGATTGCTAAGTCCAATGCGATAGAATGAGCTCTATCAGGGATCCAAATCCGGAGAGAATACGTGGGGACAGGGACTTGGATGCGGAGAATTGTATCAGAGCAAACAAGATTTATGCAATCGACTCCTGAGGTGATAAAGCCTTCTTCCTAAAAACACAAGCCAGGTAACTACACATCGTGGCAACTTTGCATTTTCCTTTTTTTTAAATTTCCCTTCCGTAGTACGACTCTAGTTCCATCGTTTTGTTAGTTCCGCGTTGCTCACCTACCCCATCGTTCTCGCGCTCATCATTGGCATCGGCCGAACCGGCGGCCCTTAAATCCGAAATATGAGGAAAGGGAGCTGCAACCGCCCTCGTGCTGTTCCACAGTGGCGACAAGGCTTTCGTTTATGATCTGAACCAGAAGGCTGTGGAGTACACAGCGTCGCGTCCACGCGCCCCAAGGGGGGGGGGACTTGTAACGTCCTGACAGCAGCTGCAACAAAGATTGCCAACATCAACAGAGTCGTCAAAGTCCCGATGAAGCTAAACGGCGGAATTGGTATTCTCGTTAATAATGTGGGCACGACGGCGCCCGGCAACCCGGCGACTATGGAACAAGACGCGTTGGGCCAGCAGCTCCAGCTGAGTCTCGTTCATGTCGTGCCACGCTGTGACACTCATCATGGCGAAACAAGGCTCTGGTTCTGTGGTTAACAACGCATCCCTTGCGGGGTAAGACGGATGCTGGTTACGCAAGTGCAAAATCACACGTCATCGAATTCACAATGTTACTGCAGTGATCTATGCTGCACAAGGCGTCAGGCTGACTGTGCTATTCCGAGGCTGATCCGTACGTCCTTGGGCGAGACCCTGGATATATCTGGAAAGATGCTGATAGGGAGGCGTGATACCCGAGTATTTCGATGCGACACATCCGGAATTTACCGAAGTGGCGAATGCTGCTGCTTTCCTGAGCAACAATGCAGTAAATAAGGTTACAGGCGAGGTAAATATTTTGTTACTCACGACAAAAACTGCTGCCAAATATATATTGCCCTGACTAGGTGTTCTTGATTAGCTACAGTGCCATTTTTTCAACTTGAAAACTAGCCAGAAACTTCTAAGGTGACATTGCTCACTCCTAAGCTTCTTAGTTACCTCAGCCTTGCATCAGCGGAATCCTGCAGTGCCAAGATACGCTGTTTAAAGCCAGGATCAGTACTTCGTTTCTGAGGCTTAGTAAGGTTGAATTGCAAGAGGCTTAAGAAGGCATCCATGGTTAGAAGACTCCCGTGTTTTCACAAAATATATATGTTCCTTTAGCTCCATTCACACGACGAGCTAAGTGCCTTCTTGCCTCTCCGCCTTCAACATTCTCGTGGTCATCGAGGAGGACAATGAGTGAAGAAACTGGTGAGCGGGATGTTGGACTCCATCAGTCCGACGGCGCCTCAAAGAATGCTTGACGCATTGGTAAACGAGCATCACAAGGTCGCCTACTTCTGTATTCTGAATCTGTGCAACTTTTCTCTTGCGGCAGTCGCAGGGAAGAATTTCGACCTCATTATGTTCCAGAACAAGAAACTGATCGCCAAGTTCCACGCAACAATTATCGTAATTTACAATCTATGTAAAGGGCTAAACCGAAAACAGGGCCTCTGCGTGCTGGACTTGAAGGAGCTCGTTAGATTCAAGCTTGCTTCTCCTCAAAAAAGATATTGTACTGCTTCTCCAAGACCTTTGCAACCATAGATCCAGCACCAGAAACAATCATACCCTCCAACTCCTACGCTACTTTGTCCAGCAGGTGCGAATTTGTGCTTTTGGTCCGCCTTGACTCAAATACCGGATAGTTTGCGGCCTGTTCCCGAGCCACCGAAGCATGAAGGATGTATCCGACGATAAAGGGCAGCTCGCTCTCCTTCTCAATGTACGAAGGCCCGTACATCTGCCGTAGCTCTTCGGCACACGTGTCTTTCACCGTCCTCAAAAGCCTCCAGCAAAACCGGTGCAGCAGCGCATAGTCGAAGGACAGCTCAAGTACCTCGCCTTGCAGCGCATTCCTCAACTTCTCAAGCAACTCTTCCACAGTCAGTTTGCCAATCGCCTGCTGATGCATCCGCGCCGCATTCTTATCCCGCGCCTTCGCATTTTTCACAAGCCCAAACTGCTGCTTCTCACCTTCCTCCGTCTCGAACGTCTCCTCATCTGACATGTCTGCATCCTCCTCCCACGCATTCAGCTTACCGAGCAGCGCCCGCACCTCCTCATGCGTAAAGCTGGCACCCTTACCCCCACCGCTCGCGTACCTGGCCCGAAACGCCTCCGCCACCGCAGCCTTCGCTTTGAGTCCCCTCGGCCCGCTCCGCGAGACCTGCGGCCGCTTCTGCTTGCGGCCGCCTTGAGGCGCAAAGTTCGCTGCCGAGTAGCCCATGCTGAGCATAAACCGCTGTAGGAAGACCTCATGCGTGGCTCCTGGCGGCGCAGAGCCGAGCATAGCGTCCATCTGGACCACCCCACGCATGATTTCCATGTCTTTCCACGAGCTCTGCAGAAGGCCCGTCTGCCGTACGGCGTTGTAGAGGTGCGCACAGCAGACTGTCGGACCCCACGCATTAGCCAGGGCCATGCCAGCTTCGTTGAAGTCCATCTTGAGGCCGCAGAGTAATGGGTGCTTGGAAAGAAGGTGGCGGTCGGAGGGAGGCGGGCGGCGGTATCGTAGCGATGCTTCGCGAATGGGGTCGCTCTTGGCCCAAGTCTCGATGCGGTATTTGATGAGGCGGAAGACTTCGTCGTTGGAGCGCGGCTAGGTGTCGATCGTTAAGGAGGCATGGAACTTGTCATGCTGGTCGATGGATCCGAGAATGTGGTTTGCGGTCTTTTCCATGTCTATCAAGCCTCGATAGACTTGGTTGCGCATGCGGTGGTGTATGTCCAGGTAGACTTGCACGGCCAGGACGGTTGAGAGGCTGATTTTCTTGGTGTCGAAGGCGGTGCGGAGCCCGCAGACCAGCTCGTCCTCGACTGGCGCATTTCCCCGCATCCGGCAGAGCAACGCGAATTCCGGTAGGATTTGCATTAGCACAACAGTGTCTTCCTGGTGCTTTTGCCTGGCACTTTTCTTACGCCGGTCACTTGACGGGTTGTAGGTGCCGCAGAACCCCTCCCTATAGATGGGGATGTTGTTGGGGCCGACAAGCTTGACAAAAGCCCGAAGAAGCTGGTAAGTAGGCCACATGAAGGGAGTGACTGCGTCGTAGACTTGAAAGTTTAGATCGTCGTCAGGTTGAGAGCGGTGATTCGGGTCTTGGCCCTGGGTCCAGCATGTCGCCATGTACCAGGACATCAACATGCGCTCAGCTCCGCCGTGTTTCTCAAACAAGCTTTCAACATCTTCTTCAAGGAGGCGAGCAAACTCAAGGGCAGTATTGGTGGTAATGGAGGCTGCCACGATGTCGCACATGCCTATCTTATAGGCAACCCATGTCTTTGCAATGGCGGTCCGGAGACGGTTGAAGTCTTCAAGAATTAGGGTGAATACGGTGCAGGTTTCATCGAAATCCTGCGGCTGCTCGGATTGGTAGTCTGGGCTGGTCTGGCTTGGCTGGGCAATATCGGGTGCAGTGATGAATGCCTCGGAAGGCTCTGAAACGGTAAGATGGCTGAAAGGGTTGGTCACAGTGTCGATTTCCTCAGCAGCCTTGACTTTCTCGGCATCGGCGTGGGAAAAGTATGGTTGTAAGATGCTTTTCACATGCTCTAGAATACCGACAAAGTACGAATGGCGTTTATCCGAGTCCTCGTCGTCTTCGGTACGGTCCTGTTGGGAAACCAGGGTCCGCGCATGCTTCTTCCGAACGTTGATGGCGCGGTTTAGCACAGTGGCAATGGATGGGGGTACCTTGACCGGTGGCTTCGCGGAGTCAGCAATGAATTCAGCTAATGCCACAAAATCTTTGATGACGATAGTGTACGAAGGCTTAGGTGACGAGGCAGTAGTTTCGGTAGGCTGTTCTTCCGCCTTCTAAGCTTCCTTGCGTGCCTTTGCCTTTTCTCTCCGAGAGCGTGGAGCGGATTGAGTTGTTGTAGGTGAAGACTGAAAGAGGTCAACTGAGTAGCCGCAGCGCCTTGCGGTGAATGCCAGCCATGCGGCAATGAGATTGGTGTCTTCTTTGTATTATTCGTAGCTACTGATAACGAAGCCAGGAAGCATGGCTGCTGGAGCTCGAATCAGACGGAAGTACGGTGTTAGCAATGCCTTCTGGTGATGGATGGTAAATGAGTACGAGAGACAGCGGATGCGTGATATAATGATGAGTCAAGCTGTCCTCAAAAGCTAAGCTAAGCCCAATCGGGGAGCGAGCAAACTCTCAGCACGGACCATGTTGGTTTGCTTTGATATCATCGCCAGCTCAAGCGGCATCCATCTATCTACGGAGCTATTTGCCTTTTTTTTTTTCCTATTCGTTACCAACATCGCTCAATTTTCCTTTTCAGCTACCTTTCAACATGGGAATATTCCTCTCTACACAGAACATCTCATTCGCAGCGTGATTTGGGCCAGGTGGGCCATCTCAACACCTTCATCCTTGAAGTTAAGCTCAACGAAGCCGTTGAAAACGTAGCGTGGTGGAAGAGTCCGCCCGTGCACCGGCAGCGAAGAGCACGTGATTCTCACGGGTGAGGAATAGTCCGCACCGGCAGGGTCCGTGCCACAGGTTACTGCCTAACTTTCCGCGGATCGTTGGCTGCTCCTTGCGCACCGCCAGACCCGCAATCAACAACAATGGCGACTACTACAGACGAGGATGACACTTATATTCTCCATGTACGCATGCTGAAAAGCGAAGACCCAACCATCTCGCGCGTTCTCTGCGTGCCTGCAGACCTCGACTTTCAATTCTTCCACCTCGTCCTACAGGCGGCATTCGGCTGGGCTGAGGCGCACCTCTACCGCTTCACCGTCTCTGAGCCGCGCCCTGCTGGCGAGGTATGTCGGAACTCACCGCATGCTCGGAATTGTTTCTACCGCCTTGAGCTAACATTCGCGCAAGGAACATGACCGCTTCACTCGCAGAAACAAAGACCTCCTCTCGATCGAAGACTCTGACGAAGGCTGGGCTGATCAAGATGCCATGATGGCCCAAATGGCTCGTCTTACCGGCCGCCCAGGACCACCTCGCGTCCCGAGAGCCCTGGCCTCGGATCGTACGCTCGCCAGCGTGTTCGCCAACCCGCAATTCGCCGATGGCAAAGCAGAGGTCGTGTATGAATACGACTTTGGCGATGGCTGGAGCCACGAGATCGTTTACCTCGGCAAGGCGGACGGAGAATTTGCGAAGAGGCAGATTGGCAAGGGCGTCGTAGACGGTCAGATGACCTGGTGCGTCGGTGGAGAGGTACGCTATCCCTTCTTTCTCCCACAGGGCTCTTCTGCGATGGGACAGCTTCAAATACTAATCAACCGCGCCAACATTACAGGGCCATCCGTGCGCGGAGGACTGCGGTGGATGGAGTGGATGGAAGGAACTTAAGCAGGCTTTCGCGGATGGTGCGCATGGTGGTGAGCGCGTTGATGAGCTGCGGACGTGGTATAGGACTCACTGTCTCAACGGCGAGCGCGAGGGCCTTAATCCGTGGAAGTGGGATATCTTCGAGGTCAACCAAAGGCTCGCGGCCTTGCACTGCTAAGTTAGGAGCATGGGCGCGCTGTAGTCTTCTTAGCATATGCGCTGCAGGCTGCGATGTTCTGCTGTGCCTTCCCCCGTTTTTAATTTGATTCCTCTACTCACATTCTCAGCCCCACTCGGTCTAGTGCTTGTAGCGTTGTTCTTGTGATACCTTGCCACTAAGGAGGTCCGCATGGGTTTGTGTTATGGTCAGCGCTGAACGAAATGAAAGTAGGCTAATTTAACAAACGTTTTGGGCTAAGGGAGAAGAAGAAGAGGAAAGAGAAGACAGAGTAAAATAAAAATGGACAAAACGCTACATTTTATTAAGCGATGTCAGTATGCCTTATCTCAACGAGGGCAACAAATTAAAAAGGTAGAACTGTTAAGCTTTAATGATGATAGTCGAAATATTTGGGTTTTAACAGGATTTATCGATCTTGTAGCGGTTGATGCTCTCTAAGGATGTAGTAGAGTCCTAAAATATACAGATGGGAAAGCTACAGAGAAACATGGCCTGTGAGCTTTTGGAATGCTTCCTCCTTTACAATATTCCGCGTCTCATCATTGAGAATAGGGCTTAGGACCTTCATTGCGTCCTCTGCTGCGCATCTGCTTCGTAGTATCCCTATAAGAAAGTTGTTGGCCCACTGTCGATCCTCGAGTATTCGCCATGCTATATCTTTCTTTCTCTTATATTGGTCCCATCCCATCCAACGACATGCGCCAGGAAATGCGCCAGAACGTGTCCCAGGAGGAACATCAGGAGTCGGACTACTGATTTTGGCATGCAGACACGAGCAACTTTTACACCACTGGATTGGAGATTGCCGAAAAGCCTCAAAAAGCTGCTCAACAGTGGCCTGCTTTATCGCTGATGATACACTTCCCAGCTCTGAAATGTCATGCCCACTCGTGTCTTCGATGGCCCATGTTGTCCAGAAGTCGATGTCGTCTTGTTTAAGCAGCTGTCCAGAACAGCACTCCGTTGAACTGAGGGAATCAGTGTCAGAATCTGTATTTTCCATTCTCGAAAAACTGCGAACGCTGGATGCATCATCATCATCGTGTGTGTAGGAAGTCTTTTCATTCTCTGAGCCGAGCGAGAATGAATCTGAATCGTCACTGTCATCTAAGCTTCTTTCGGAGCCTATCTCGTCAATATATTCGAGACAGTCGTGGTACTCGCTTCCGAAATTCGAAGTCCACTCCGAACTGCCTTGACTATCGCTGCAGTCCGACGACTCATAATCTTCATCAGAAGAATCAGTTTCCGAGTCTTCAGGATCACAGAGCCTGGTCCGCCGTTCAGAGAGCATGTAGACGTGATAGCGGCGCCATTTGTTTGATGTTCCATCATAGCCACATGGAGAATGATCACAATCCAAGTCGCGATGAGCCAAACGTGGTTGCCAGGGAAGGAGTTTGCTTTTCTGGGTATTTTCCGATGCGCTGATACGGCTTAGGCTTGGGGATTCCTGATCGTCGTTTTCTGATGGGGGTGAGGCGTTCCTTTCGGTCTGATTTGAAGGAGGGGTCCGCGGTGAAAAATACAGAGTTCGTCTAGACGCGGCTGTCGAATAGTCAAATGGAGAAGAGTAAAAATCCGGATTAGATGAGAGTGTCGGTGTTTGAGGTCGTTCAGAGTTCGTTCGGTGTCGGACCTGGCTGATGCAAGCGGAAATCCTTGCTCTCAGGATTCGGGATGCCCAGACGTGCATATTTCCAACGATGATGAGAGTAGATAAAAAGCCCCACATCGTATCAAGCCTAGCCTCCCATATGCAAACCATTTTCTAAACAGCGTCAGCAACGTTTGTACACTATTATTGTAAGGGGGATACGGACATGACCAAGCAAATCATCTCCTTCGCGGGCGAGAAAGGTCAACCACACTCTCAAGTCGGTGCCAACACTAGTGAATGCAACAATTGGGTTGGTCTCTACAGCCATTTTCGATTCTTCTCCAAGACGGTGCTGAAGTGAGAGGGCTGCAGAACTACAATTTGCTGCTTGACAATAGCAAAACTCCTTGGCATCCTGTCGTGCGTGGAAACATTTGACCTCTACAATTGCCCAAGGAAAGCATAGTAGATCAGCTGCCGACAATTTCTTTCTCTTTTTCTTTTGAAGTCCAGTGGTGACCGTTGTAGTGATCAAATTGTTTGTGCATAGGTGCTCGTGCACCTCAAGAGAGAAGTTTTTTGCCGACGCCTCCTGGTGAAAACCTCTCGGAATATTGCTTTCCGACGCAATAATAGGGAACCCATATGTCAAGTCTGGCTTCGGGCCAGTTGGAATTCGCAAGGATGGGTCAATATTTGGCCTCAACTTCATTGCTCCCCAATAAATGTTGGCACCACTGGCCATTCCGGTTAGGAAAGTTCATCTCATGCAGAGACTTTGCTGAGTAACTTACATAGACCATCGGTCGAACAGGTTGCTGAGATAATTTGTTAAAAAGGGTCAAATGAAAATAGCATCCGGCTTACTTGTAACTTGTCCGGTCTGGATGGGCGTCCTCATATCGCTTGAAGATGTTGACGCGGAGAAAATGTGTTACGTCATCCTCCGTCCAGTTCCTAATCCCTTCCCTAAACTCATCTAGAATTCTCATACATTCATCGATCTCAATGCCTTCAACAGTAGATTTCTGAGGTCTGTATCGCAGGGGTTGGAAGTAGGCGGATTCCGGTAGAGCGTTGTATTCCTCTGTGCGTAATCTCTCACCGTCTTTTTCCAAGTCCATTCTCCACTCGTCTGGTATCTTCTTGTCAAAATTTAGGAGGGCTTGCCTGAATACCTCAACATAGTCTGGGAGCCTTTCGGCTGGAGTACCATCATCTCCTGCGCTCCACGGGTCGTCCTCGTAGAAGATGCTGTGAGACTCCAGGATGTCCCTGCTAAGTTTTGGCTTTTCGTCGGTCATGAGGGCTTCTTTGATATTGTTTCGAATAACGGGAATCGTGCGGGTGGAGGATGTCTTTGTGTTTCGAGACCCCTTTTGCTGTGCCGCAGCTGAATCGCTTAGCCCTGCTCTGTGCCACATGTACCTTCAGTTATTGAGTCAACACCCCGGGCAGTAGCGACATTTCACAGCTATTGTAAGAGCCGAGCAGTGGACCTTTCAATTTGAGATGATGAGACAAACCAATCAAGTATTGGTATAGAATGACTGGCGGCAATCTCTGACGACCGGGTGCTGAAACAGGGTGTGTGGTTGGCGCCGGCCCCCACGCAAGGCTATGACAGTGCTAGGAAATGTCAATGCCGATCCACGGGATATCCTACACCCTCTCAAGACGTAATTTGACAATTAAAAAAGTTCTCAAACACCAATGCATGCTTTTGAATCTATCAGCTTCACACATGACGAAATGGCCGACGATTGTATTCTTGCTGTCGAAGAGTGGAGTTGGAGTGCAATCCAGAACGTCCAAAGGCCAATAAAATGGGATGGGCCTTTTGATTGGTTGATTTCCTTCCCATGTAAATTTATTTAGCGCCGTCTCCCTTGGTTCTGTATCACCCTTACCGTTAATGGTTATCACGGTGGAAACTGCGGGTCCATCGGCCAAATTCAATTGGTTATCTAAAACAGGTGTCATTCGTGTTGACGTTCAGCGCGCGGCTATGCTAGTCTGTCGAATTAGTCTATTCTACTTAATAATATTGCTTCCCAC
>JAJNLL010000091.1:0-129866 GCA_023089105.1 Lasiodiplodia citricola | reverse complement strand
GGTGGAGGGGTGGGAGAGGGTTTGGGGAGGGGTGGAGGGGGAATGGGCGGCGTTGGCGGGGATGTTTGGGAAGGAGGTGTCGGGTGGTCAGGGGGATTGTGCGCCCGATCAGGTGATTCTGGGATAAAGGTTGGAGCAGCTACTCCTAGCCCTCGTGCTATGAGTGATGAAAATGGACAACCCCTTTGAGGCGCCGTTGCGGGGAAGAATTTCAAATTTGGACTCTTCCCTCTTGTCTCGAAGACATTAGGCATGATATAGACAGACGGGGTGTGAACATAATTTAGTCGTGTTTCAATGGCTCTAGCCTTAGCTAATTTCTTTTTTTAACATTAAAAGGTATTCTAATAAAAGGAAAGACAGACTGATTCCCGTCTAGCAACCGACTTCTCTAACCCATTAAGATTAACGATTTTTTCAACCTTACACAGATTGATGATGAAGTACAAGCGGGACGAACATAACCTTTTCATCAAATGAGTGATTTAAGTATAGTTGATCCATCCAATCTATTGTTAACCCCGCTACGGGACCTTCGCTGTCTTGAAAATATAACTTGAGCTTTCCCTGACTTCACAGACTACGGCGCCCTAATGTCTGCACCCTTCCTCTGACAATCTTTAATAAAATCATCCCATTCCATCCCAAACCACTTGGAGATGTTTCGGGGGCCAGGGCGATCCCTAAGCAACTTCTCACCATGGCGCTGATCCGGATTCGCCCCGTACGTAAGCAAAAGCTTCATAAGTTCTGCTGCTTCTCGCGTGTCAGACCCCGAAGCAAACCAAAGAGGAGTGAAGGAGGCGCTCCGTCCCGATCGGTGAGCATCCACGACTGCACGATTTTCCATGCAGAACATGGCTATAGATCGTGCATGGCATCGTCTAGCAAGAGCGATGAGACAAAGACCAAGGTGATTTCGGTCGAGCTTGCCCTTGATAATCTCGAGACATTCAAGAGCCGCAGCTTCGGCGACAACGTTTGGCTCCAATGGAATGATTCTTTCGAAGAAGTGATGATCAGGATTCCAGGGAATCGATGACTTAGAATCAGGTTGAACAATTGCCAAGAAACGGAACATTTCTGGAGAGCGCGTCGAGGCGGCTAAGTCGAAAAAGTTCGTCTTTTTGAGGACGACATCATGCTGAAGCAACAGCTTCAAGTAGTCAGGGCTTGCAAGCTGCATAGCAGCGAATTTGATAGTATATCTTGCATTCTTAGCTGCGAGAGGACCGCGTATGCTGAGTAATAATTCAAGCATCGCAGGAGACTTTGGTTGCTTTAGGCATGCTAGCAAGCAGTCGGTCGTCCAGTTCCGAACTTCTTCTTCAAAAGTTCGAACCAAATCCTGGTCCTCTGATTTTATTGCGTCAATAAGAATGTCTTTTGCCTCATCTCGCTGATTGAGTTCGGCTGCGTTGACTGCAGTGATTTCCTTGTCTTTTTTATGGAATCTCTGTGAATGGCTCTGAAGTTGCATGTTGTTCCGAAAACCTAAGATGAAAAAGTCGCAATTTGTGACGTTGCATTTGAAAGGCCTGTTGTGAACTTCAAGGTGCCGATCTCTCTCTGTGCGTGCTTTAAATCCGCTACGGAAGCGAGCGCATCCTGGCCTAGAACACCGATAGAATTTGGAACCGTATACATCTTGAAGAGTGGAGCAGTTGCATTCAGACTTGTGCTTGTCGGTATGGCAAAGCAACTGTTCGATTGTTGTTCGAATGATCACCTGGGTGGCGGATGTTGTAAGTGGATCGGCCGCGAAGAGTGTTTGTTCTGCCTATACGTCAGCTTCAGATCTGTGTGGCTCTTCGAGTGGTCCTCTTTTACCGTCATTGAAGCAAAGTTCCCGCTTTCTCCTGCGCCAAAAGTCACACACGGCCATGAGATCTGTGTGGAGATCTGGACGTGCCGTTTGAAAGCGCTCGAGCTCAGGCTCGGAAGGTGGTTGCGAGTGACGATCCACACAAAAAGACGAGTTTCTTCGAATGGCGAGGTATGTTTGGATGGTGTCAGCAAGCTCTTCAGTAGCTGCTTTTTCGCTTCTTTTGACATGGTCAAGCCAGTATAAGCAAGCGTAGTTTTCCAAGACATAGGCACCGTTGAGGACCCTCTCTTTAACTACACTGAGATCGACATCTAGATCAAAACAACTTGATCCAAGATAGCGGAGGCATGTCATTGCGATTCTGGCATGCGCTTCACCTTCTTTCAGATATCGTTTACTCTCGGGGCTGAACAGGTACCTAAGGTTCGTTAGATTTTATTTGTGAAGAAGGTCTTTCAACGTACTCTCGTGCAGTGAAATGTACAAATTGAACAAGTCCATCCACTTCTTCTATGATTGATCCACATCTCTGAAAAGTATTCAGGATCAAGTCACTGCACCCCTGGGAAGGGTCTCCTTCACGGCATTCCAATGCTAGCAGTATCTCGCTGTTCGACATTGGGCAACAGCAGCAGCTCACCCACTCAAGTATTTCTTTCTCTTGCTCCCGTTCTTGGGGGCGAAGATCTTCCTCTATCCGTCTCAAGACCCGATCATACCTAACGCGAAGTCAGTGCTAATGAAACGAAGCTGAGAAAGCAAACGGCTACTAACGCTTCGTATAAGCCAGATGGAAGGTTCGTCACCTCCTTCTCAATTTTTGCCAGTGAACCTTGAGACTCCAGGCTCCCGCAGACTAACCTCGCGTATAGAAACATCCCTGCTCTTCAATCAGCATCCACAGCTTAGTCATAGAGTCTCGCATAGCTACCCTGTGCATTTGGTGCGATATTCTCCATGAGAGCCTTGATTCTGTTCTTTTTGTCTTGATTAAACGACAAGGTTGATAGCCACTCATATGACCTTTTGGCTACGTATTCTTTGATACTTTCTCCGTTCTCGTTGTGCACACGGATGGGGTCTACTCTTGACTCAAGCATCCTGAGGATGTCCGGTTCAGCCCTACTACTGATCAACAGTTTGAGGTCGTCGTGTGCGTCATGTAACTCAAGGAGCGCGCCAAGTATACGAGGCCTGTTGATCTCCGCAATTTCATCCAAACCATCAACAATGATGTAGGCTAGCCCCAACTGCTGAAGAAGCCTTTGCAGCAACATCATTGAGAACTCGACAGAGCTTGAAAACTGATCCAGCTTGTCGTTGTACGCATTGGATACGAGCGGTCTAAGATTCTTGTTGATGATGGCGAGTTGGAATATCATGGAATGGAGTAATTTCAAGAGAGAGCCTTCAGAACGTAAGTGGTAGCTGAGCATGAGAAATGACACAGGCTTGTTTTCGTTTCGAAGTTGGGAAATGATGACGGAGCTCAAACAAGTTTTGCCTTTTAGATGTAAGTATCATTCTTCCCATTCGTACACTAATTTACTCACCTGCTCCTGGTATGCCTTGCAACCATAGTAGCCGCGAGTCGGATTTTGCTGGGTCGAACCAAAGTTCGAACTTGTCCAGCTTTCGTATCTGTTTTCCGGAGTCTACGGAGCAGCGCTCTGTCGCGCTCTCCAGTTCTTTGTAGTAAAGATTCGGGGACAAAGATTGCTTGGCAGCTTCAAAGTCCTGTCGTTACTGAAACTCGTAATCTCGTTCGTACTTGTGGTAGGCATCTAGCCTGGCCTGATGAGCTTCAGTGATATCCATTAATGTCACCGCGCTGTCCATCATGGCTTTGCTTCTCGCAATGTTGCGCAAAATGACCTCCAATTTTCCGTGATACTTTGGCCACAAAGACTCAAGAACGAGCCTCCAACCTGAAACATTGGGTAAGTATTTTTCTTGTGAGGCGATATTGAACTTACTCTTGATCTTAAAAAATCTGAGAACTGTGGAGTGAAAGTCGAGTATGTCCTTGTAGAAGAGAGCAAGCACTTGTTTGATTCGGTCACTATGGTAAAAGGTTTCGGTGTATTTCTCAAACTCCGGCAGCGCATTTCCAAGTTGCTCCATGGCGTCCAAAATCTTGTCGTAGCTCCTGACGTAAGTGCTGGCAATCTGTTTCTCTCATGAATCAGAAGAATTGCTTGTAATTAAAGAGTTCATTACATACCAACAAGATGGCTTTGATGCTCCCCTTCTATTTCGTTAGCCAGGACCATGAGATTCTTGGGGCACCGGCCACATCCATACCCATATCGGCGAGATGAACTCCGGTTTTGTTTGCGCGAAGGTCTCGATGACAGCCGCATAATGGTTGATGCATGTCAAATACGGCTGGATCCTCTGCAGGTAGCGCAATGCCTTTGAATTCGATTGCTCTTGCTGAATTTTGTTTGTCGTATCGTATACATCGTGGATCGTTGTGAGACTTGAGAGATCAATTCCTGCGGCAGTATCCGATTCGCGGAGAAATTCCTTTTTCGCAGCTTCGAATGCCTCTGCGGAAGGAGAGGCAGCCATCGTTCATGGCAGTGTGTCAGGGCTGGTGAGTTCAGTGATAAGATGCTGTACTGCGAATTAACAGCGATGAGCGAGTTATGGGTTCGCACGTCTTTTTGAACTCTATCAGGCTGTGCAAGCGCAAGCGCACGCGGGGCAGAATTGGGCTTGGCCGCATGCAAGTGATCAGCACAGGTTTCAGCTGAGGCTGCGTTTCTTGCTTAGATGGGAATGGCTCCAGCTGCACGCCAGCCGTGGGACAGCAAATCATGCCCCAGTCGCAGCAAGTCCGCCTCGCCACGTATTCAAGTGAAACGATCGGCACAACCTGCACAAGCACACAGCCCCAACGAGGCTCGATGCACCAAGGCTTTCAGCCTGGTCTCTCTAGACTGAAAATACTTCCCCTCCCACTTTTGGGGGCTCTCTAGACCAACATCATGGATTTCCCTCGATCTGGTATCAAGCGCCCCTGGTCCGCTCCGGAAGACCAGGAGCAATTCGACCAATCAGGAGCAGAATATCTGCATAGTGGGGTGAAGCGAGCTTGCTCGCCAAATCCATCACCGCAGCCTACCAGATCGACTCCTCTGGAACTTCAACTGGACCTCGAACAAATAGGAGCCAATGAACAGCCCTCATTTATATTGCCTAAACATGATACTGGGCATTATTTGTCACCATTCACCTCGACTACTGGCGGCAACTACTTACAGGAGACACAAGCCATTCAGCACACACCTCGAATAGTGGTAGCCGATCATGATTTCAGGGAAAGAGCAGTGGAGACTATGATCTGGAGTGGCGATCATTCAGAGAGGGGATTTGATGGTTCATCTCTGAGCCCTGCAGTATCTTTCATCGACGATCTTGATACAACCAACAGTAAGTTTGATTAAGCGCTTTTTACTGAACTGAAGGGTTGACCCGAATATTTTCCAGATACTTCGAGCACCCAAACACCCTCTGCCATGGAGGAGGAAGATGTTTTACCGGCTTATGACACATGTTTTGGCATGGTAAGACAACCATATTGCTATCGAATGCATAATAACAATGACACAGATTCAACTCGATACTCCCAGGCTGCATCTTGATGTGCTCGGGCATACTGGTCAATCTCGTATGAACGTCAACTTGCAGGTCAATGGGAGTATCATAATTATCCGAAACGAACATAACTCTGTCTATGGCGGGTTTTTGTCTGGAAACGAATCGCACGGATTGATCAAGCTAACTCAAAGCTTTCGAGTTACGCTAGCTGCATATCTGCTCGTGTCAAAGGCGGCAAAGAAAGAGGTTCTGAGTAGTACCATTTGCATCGTCCTCCATGGACTGCGCCGAGACTCTGTCAAAGTTGGTGCCGTGTTAGGAGGCGCAGGTATCTACCTTCAACCTCCCCATGGGTTTCACACACCGGTCCCTTATTTCAATCCCTAATATCTTCACCGTCCAGGAACTGATTCTTCTACGGCTACTCCTCATCAGCTTGTAGAGTCAGATGCAGTCTTCTCAACTGTGCTCTCGGATGAGGACCCTTTCAAATATCAGGTACTCGAAGTGTTTAACGATGCTCAGGGCCCGGCCACATATCATAATGTCAACCCTAGTTCAAGACTGAAAACGCCATTGAAAGAGTGAGCACACTCAATTTCTTTTTTTTATGTCTCTTCTAAACCAGAATTACTGATGCCAAGATCTACAGACATCAGCTCAAGGCGCTTGCAATGATGATTGAAAAGGAAAGTGGTATTACGGAGGATGCCAAATTTGGCTCAATATGGAGTCAGATTAGCGATCCTAACATTTCTTTTCGGTGCGACGAAATGCGAATACATTCATCGAAGACCAAGTCTGATAACGCAAGCCAGATACAAAAACACTGTCACCGGCACTTTCCAATTCGAAAAACCACTACTTTGCCTCGGTGGGCTGCTTGCAGATGTACGTAAACAGCCCCACGGGTTCATAAATGATCATCCTTTTCTTCATTTCAGAAGCTAACAAATGAAAGGATATGGGACTGGGTAAGACGTTGTCGATGCTAGCCCTGATCACAACCTGTCTAGATAACGTTGAACATGTTGCTATCCAACAACATAATCCGAATCCAAAGAACAGCACCTTGATCGTTATCCCAATGTCCTGTGAGTCTATCGTAATCAACTGTGGCTGTCACTGTATGCTAAATTTGTGGTTAGTGCTTCTGACATGGGAGGAACAAATCAAAAGGTAGGCACCGTCAACCGCCCAAATAATCCATAGATACTGACGTCACCTGCTTAGCCACATCCATGGCAACAGAATCGCCTACCACATCTACCATGGTCCAGGGAAGCGAAAGCCGACTTCTGCTTTGAAGGACTTCGATATCGTCTTGACGACTTATGATACTCTTGTTGCTGAATTTCGTAAGAGTGACAAACAGATGAGTAAGGACATGAAAGGAATTGTATCGCTGGACTGGGGCCGCGTTGTGCTTGACGAAGGTAACATGAAATGCTCCAGGGTGTTAATAATGCTCAAGCTGATCATGTGTCATTTACACAGCTCATGTAATACGGAATGCTTCTTCGAGGCGCCATCAGTGCATGTGTAAGCTCCAAGCAACGCATAGATGGTGCCTCACTGGAAGCCCCATGTTCAACCGAGTTGAGGATTTTGGCTCCCTGCTGAGCTTTCTCCGAGTTGCTCCGTTCCATGATCCTTCCTTCTTCAATGCTCGTATATCCAACTCGCTGAAGAAAGAACCAGAGAAAGCGCTCGAAACTCTGAGAAAACTTGTTCAAGAAACTTCCCTCCGACGTACCAAGGATTCTGTGTTTGGAAAATTGCACCTTCCACAACGCCACAATCGAACAAACGATATCATACTGGACGGGGAAGAGCGACACCTTTACGAGATCCTCAAGAACAGCTACAAGATGATATTGGAATCATCGACGACATCAGAAGCACAATCAACACCTTGCATGTTTCAAACGATCCTCCGTCTCCGACAGTTTTGCGACCACGGTATGGACCTTCTCCCACGCTCTGCTTTGGCAGTGTTCGAAGACTCCATGGACAACAAATTACTTACAGAGGAGCTATTGAAGGCGAGTCAGACATGTGCATTGTGCAAGAAAACAATGAAAGACAAAGATAGCAGCATCGATAAGTCCGAGCATCTCCTCGATTGCGGTCATCAGCTTTGCAGTCGATGCGAGAAGAAACAACAAGAGGATACCACTGCGGTGGATATAGCCTGCAAAATTTGTTCTGACATTAGAACGCCTGGCAATATTTCACCTTTGCCGAACTCATCCGGCGCCATGGATGTCGACATTCCTTGCAAATCTTCTTCTAAAGTCAAAGCTCTCATCCAAAACCTAGAAGCCGAGCGGAATTTTGGCGCATCTCCGCCAATAAAAAGGTACCATTTTCACACTTGCACACCAGATACCTTTTTGCGTTCTATTCTTCCCTTATCTTAGTGAAACAGAAATAGGAGCCGTATACAGCACTAACACTATTCTAGTGTCATCTTCTCCTGCTGGACTAAAATGCTTGACCAAATCGGCAAAGCACTTTTCACCAACAACCTCTGCTTCGAACGCATTGATGGCAGTAAATCAGACTCGCAGAGACGCACGGCACTGGACCGCTTCCGGAATGATCCGGACTGTTGTATCTTGCTTGCTTCGATTGGAAGTGCGGGTGTAGGGTGAGTGCACCGCCAAGTGGATCACCACATCTCCCTCCCTGTGATTCCACTTCCGCCACTCCTATCCGTGCTGGATTCAGCTGATCTGATACCTGAACAGGCTTGACCTCACAGTAGCATCGTGCGTTCACCTCATGGAGCCGCAGTGGAGCCCGATGGCAGAGGAACAGGCGTTGGACAGAGTACATCGTATGGGGCAAATGAGAGACGTAGTTTCCACACGCTATGTCGTCAAGAACTCCATCGAGGAAGTGAGTTCCATGGCGCTCAGTCTTCTTTCCAATCTGCTGATATGATACCTCATAGTACGTCATTTCTGTACAAGAGATGAAGTCCAAGGTGATCAAACAGTCGTTCGATGCTGGCACTGCTACTGAGACATTTAACGTGAGGGAGCGGCTCATGAAGGTAAGAGGCCCATCTTCAAATAAGCACCGCCATACTAATCTTTTGAGTAGTATCTACAATAAGCCTGAGCTTAATAATGTAGGAGAAAGCGGGAGCATCTTCGTGAAAGCTTCAATCAGTTTAAACAATACCTGGGGCTGTTTTCATTCTTGAATCGAAAATCTTCCGTGTTCAGAGCATGTGGTGACCATGCACGCACTCACTCAATGTCGTGTTTAGACCGCTTGACTAGCCTTTTGGAGAGTTGAGCCCTGTGAGAAAATGTCAACAGCTGAGATGCATCTCACATAAGTAAGGGGAAAAAAATCAAAATCCAGTGGCAACGCACGGTGAGAAGTTCGTTGAATCTAGCTGACCATAAATGATCGCAGAGCTTTTGAGGTTGCTACCAAAACCGTCTGCCTTCAACTTAGCTAGCTTTAAAAAGCCCATGTAAGTATATTACAGCTGTTCAGGTGATTACTCAAGATGTGCAAGGTTTGTGGCCCCCAGTGTAACTCCATGCCCCCCGACTCCAGGAACGCAAACCCCGCCCCCTATCCCAACGCCAAAAATATCCACCCAAAAACTCAGAAAGCCACCTCACTCCTGACCCGACCCACGCCCCAGCCACCTCGGATTCGCATGCGTCTTCGCATACGCATAGATGGCGCCATAGTCCTTGCACATATGCGTGCTCCCAATCCCGAACGTCCCAAACGAAAGCGTGTCCTTGCCCTTCGCGATGGTGTACGGGTCGGCGCCCTCGAGGGCGGTGTCGCCGCAGCACATGATGGCCTGGCGCAGGTAGTCGAAGCAGTGCATGGCGTGGGCCGTGTCGCCGGCGTGCGAGTGGGACCGGTGGTCGCCGCGGTCGGCGTCGAGGAACATGCGGAGGATGGAGTCCTGCGGCGCGAAGGTGTGTCAGTGTGCGCTGTGATTGAGGGAGGGGGAGGCAAGTGGTGGGGGCACGTACCAAGCAATGGATCTGGTGGAAGACGGACATGGCGTAGTAGTACGGGGCGGAGGGGTCGTCCTTCTGCAGTGGGGGCGGCAGTGTGGACTTGGTGGGGTCGTCGACGGGGACGAAGCCTTCGCCCTCTGGATGATTTTGTGTTAGTTCAAAGTCCTATGTCCTGAGGTCAGAGTCAAGTAATTGTGCTTCACTTACCAGGTATCAATTCAGCCCAGTTGTCGAGCACCCGCTCGCGGTCTTTCTTGGTGAGTGTGGAGATGTCGACATCTGGTCCATACGAAGAGTCGTTCCAGAAGACTCGTGGGACTCTTGGGACTGGAGAAGAAAACGCGAGTCAGAACCTTCAGATTTATGTTCGGTGAAAGTGAGATAAGGTGATGGTACATACACTCAGGTACCAGGCTGTTGATTTCCTCGCCAAGAGGGACCTGCCTGCGAGCCGATATTCCAGAGAAGATTGCGTAGAGCACCCAAATAGAGACGGCTGTGAGTAGCACGCCAGCAGCGATGGCGACAGGCGCTGATGAGAACTCTGCTAGCTGATCTCGGGAGAAGAGTGAGGAGGGAGAGAAACGCCGCTTGCGATGAGGCAGATGCTCGTCATCTTCAGTGCGAGGAACTGCTGCGTACTCCGCCATTGTTGAAGAGGGTAGGTTGCAAGAGAAGGGAGGAAGGAGAGTGTGTATGTTCTTTGCTCTCTTTATCACGTGATTAGCTTATTGAAGCACCGATCCGGTGTCTTGATCTACGTCATTGACTGCGCACGATTGGGATAGCTCTGGAGGAATTTCTCGGCGCGTGAGGCTCTATTATAGATCCCTCGAGCAAGAGTGAAGCTACGTGTCGATGTCAATCGCGCTGAAATAAGATAGCATGGCAGACACAGCGCGTTGCACCAGGTAAGCCACGTCTGGCACGTGTTTCATGCCAAGCTTTGAATAAGCTTCTTGCGTCTCTTGGAAGCTTTTTCCCGTGCTTCTGACGCGCCAAAGTTCTCAGTGCTGTTTCACATATTGGTGAAATTAAGCACGTCACTTCAACCTGGCCAGTCGTAATGTTGATGATCCTGGGTCACGTGTAGCGATTTGCTCAGAGCAGGAGAATATGCACCCGCGCCGCGTGCTAGCTCTTGGCACGGATCCTCAGGGACAGCTTGTACTGTTTCTAAATGCCCACAGATAGCCGACTGTTTTATGGTGAGGTTGCTATTTTCGACATCACCGCCTCCGCCTGCCGGAACGAGCGGAACTTTCCACGACTCTCGAACGGGTATCAAGTGACATGCATGCCGAAGATGATTTTGCATCATCAGTTCCCATGGACGTTGGGCGACATTCGACGAAGATGGTTCTTTGTTTGGCGCTGGTGGCTTGCAAGCCTGATGGAGCGTCAAAGGTCTCGCGGCAGATTACGGGGCGTGCACCTGAGTCAGCAAACAAGTGGTCTAACTGCTCCCGGACAATGAGCCGAGCCGGTTCGCGTCAAAGACGCGCCGATCCTCCGCGCTCAGACCCCATTCCACCAATGCCAACACACGATGCAGCGTCGCGCCCAGCGTGTCGTACCTAAGACGCGTCGCTATGCAATACAACGCGTCGCGTTATGTCCTCCAATCACCGTGCCTGCAAGTATCGCAACCCTGTCTGCCTCTTGCTCTTTTCAGCATTAGTCAAGCCAACTCAGCACTGCTGCCTAGTTGCACTTTCAATCGTCTGCACTCTTACACTATCGTCCCTCTCAGCAGCACCTGTTCAGTGCACGCAAAGTGGAAGTTTCAATTACATCATCAAACCAAGCAGCGGAAATACATGTTTGCCTACACTTCTGACGCCTTTATACTGAAATCAGAATCAGGCAATCAGGGTCCCCAGTATCAGAATGGAACAGACAAATATTCTAGTGCAGAATGAGGCGAAATCATTGCGGGACAAGCGAGCCATGGATAATGCTCTCTTCAGAGGCCTTCCAAACTTTTCCCTACCAAAGTTTGATCGGGTTTTGTCTGCGTTTGCACCATGCATGACGTGGCACGACACCCTCAGCAGGTCTCCGCTTTTTGGGATACATATTTGTGCGGTCCCCGCTATCACTCTGCCGTCTGCAACTTTTTTCGGCTGAAGGACTGATCCCATCATCACCATGAAGTCCAGCCGGAACGCCTTCGAATTTCTCATCAACCATGTCATTTTGCCGGCGAAGTTGCCTCAGCAGGAAGAAGACACTGACATCGAGCGAAACGGAGAGCGGTTACTCTTGCAGTTACTATCGGAGGCTCTGAATTTATTTCTCGCAAAGTCTTCCCCCGAGGCTCGTGAAAAATGGAAGCCAGTATGCTATGCACTGCGTGGTTTGTGGGACATGACCAATGGTTCGTTGGACTCGAAAGCCGCCATGGAAAAGAATCTGAAGAACCTCAAGCCTGGTGGTCAGTCAATCTCTAATCACTATTGCAAAGTCGAGCTAACCATCAGTAGATGCTATGATCGTTTTCGTTCGAGCACAGAACTCGGGACTTCTCCTCTTCCGTGAAGATGCCGCAAATGTCCTGGTCCATGCCTTCGAGGCTTCAGCTGTATCTGAAGACGTGATGCAATCCTCCGATCGCCTGATCTGGAGGTTTCCTGGCCAGACCATCAGTTTCGGAAGCCACCTCCTCGAGGATAGATATTTCACCGATGAGTTAGCGACGATGCTACACCAGATGAGCAACGAGCACGTGGAATCCTCCATGCCGACCACTAAGAAGGCAAAGTCCATCGTGCCAGAGGAACGTGAGACCGCCCATCCAAGGCTGGTGACTGAGGCACTCATTCCCATGCTCTGTGCTTGGGGAGGACCCTGCAAGAGTCCGGAAGTTATCAAGCATGTCCGTGATGATGTCAACTGGGACAGAAGCAGGCTGCCTTGGAGACGCTCCCCGCTTTGGCTTGTTCTTCGCGTCAGCATGCAAATACTCTTATCGCACACCTTTCCCGAAGACCAAGGACGAAACCAGTACAAGAACTTTATGGCATTCTTCATGGCCAGAATCTGTACGAAAGTTGACCATGAACATGCTGGGGCCGATGTGCGAATGATCGCTGCTGTGAAGACTGCACGGCGTCTATCCAAACTTGGCGATCAAGCGCTACCCTACGTTGGGGAAGCCGTTCAAAGTGCCGTGGCAGCAATTCGCGCCGGGTTGGACTCTTCCTGGTCAGAGTTTCAGACGCAGCAATTACTGTCCATCCCCAAAATATCTCAACAAGCAACCGATGATGACTGCATCCTCAACTTGAAAAAAAGCCGCGAATACCTTTATGCTGTTACGCATGGTCAAACTGAAAAGCCGCGCTTGCCTGAGCTTGACTTGGAAGCCGGGCCTCGATTGGAATTCAAAGCAGATGGCTTGCCTCGCCTGCATCGAACAACAGATACGGTTCTTGACCTGGTTCTTCTTACTGACTTCGAAACCTGGGTTATGGAAGATCTCCATTTGTGGACAAAAAGCCGAGAAGGAACCCCAGCAGACTGCGACTCGCTACTTGTCGAATTCCGCGCTTACCTCGACTTTACTCGTGAAGCGTACGCTGAAAATCCTCGGGCGCTTTCCGTCATGATACTGGCCGTTTTGGAAATCTGGAGAAATCTGGACATCCTCTGTCTGCAGGTCCATCCTCTGATGCGGAAATTCCCCCCTGAGATTCCGATGGAGTTTGGACAACCACTTTTACTTCCACACCGATGCCAGATGGAGATCTTGGACCGCATTGAAACCCATCTTGCAATGCGTTGGCAGGAATCAGACTCAAATAACCCGCCCATCCTAGGCCAACTGTCTTCGAGGTCCTTTTGCATCCAGTTTTACGCGCAATCCGAGGCCCACCAGAGCATGCGGAAAGCGATCGAAGCAGAGGCCGGAAGAAAGAGAGAGAGCAAACGCTCGGAATGGGCGGAAAGATCGGAAGAGTACCGACGACTCATGCGCGACGAGTCCCGGATGAGCCATTCGTACTTTACTGGCAGATGGGGAGAGTCCATTCACGCAGGCTCTTGCGAAAAATGTTGGACATCGAACCAGGCGAGGAATATGCAAATTGACGTGGATGAGTGGCCACTACCCTCTGACGAGACACAAGCGAAATCAGTCATCTTCGAGCTGGATTGTCCCACTGCCTTTTCGGCCTGGCGTGATGCCACATGGCTCATAATCCAGCACTTGGGACGCCCCGAGCAAAAGTCCGGCGATGATCTTCGCCAGCTGGTTCTTGAATATGGCCCTTTGAGCACCTATGCCTGCCCTCAAGGCCGGATAATTACGTTAGGCTCGTACACAAAGTCCTTTCTCCGGTCTCACTACAGAAGCCAATGTTTTCCGGTCGAATTCACGTCGATTGCTGTCAACAATGGCCTAAAATACGAATTGATTGACACAAGCACCAGCTGCTGGGTGAGGGACCAAAGCCATACGCCAAAAGTTGACCGACACTGCACTTCGATGCTGCCTACCGGACCGTACTCAAACTTACAAGATTTCGTGGATACCACTTCTCGTACACCAAACGAAGGATTGGCTAGCCAGCACAGATGTACTGCTGAGATAGCTACTCACGAATTTCTCGCATTTGCCTCCTTGAGGGCAGGTGAGCGGATCCAGTGGCTAAACATCATACGAGAGCTTGGATCAGCGGATCTGTCGTTCAACGCCCCGGCCGTTCATGTGCTTCTTCGACAGACCGCTCTACAGGCAGGATCACGTGCGGAAAATACCATTCTCAGAGCAGCCCATGTACATTTTGAGGATCTGAACTTCTGCAGTCAGCTTGTTGACCTCTTAGAAAGCCATCTCTCCAATGTCACTTCGAACTGGAAGGAACAAAGCCGGCTTGCGACAATTGCTTTACTAGGTCTCCGAGCGTTGACTCTCAGCTCACACGCCTCAGTGGCAAGTCGAATCATTCGGATGCTGCGAGAAATACGAAGCGTAGCGCTCGCTTGGTGCCGAGAGATTTCCGGCGACATTGACCAATGTCCCACCGAAGAGGCGACCCAGAGAATGAGGAACTTTATCAACATGTCTGCGCTCACTTGTCGAATGACGTACAATACTGACCATGGCAACATGCATCTTGTCTTGGCCGACCAGTGCGACGTTGCAAGCTTTGTGGAATCATCCATCTATCTCAACGATAATTATTCCACGCACCAACATGTTCCCGTTGAAATTGAACAGGCCATTCTCCTAGACAAGAAGTTGTCACGCAATCTTCAGCCTCGCCTCAGAGAGCTGATCGAGGTTTCAGGAAGTGGTATCAATACTGGAATCACTAATGCCTATGGACTGGAAGGCCTGAACGCGCGTTGGGAATTTTTGGCTGGCAAAGAAAATAGGTGGCTATGGTCCACTCGTGTGGTCAAGTCGGACAGCGCCAGTCAGTCCTGTCATTACGACATCTTGTCCGGAACCTTCTTGCTGGATTGGCGACGTATTGGTCGACTTCCCCCGGAGTATATGCGTGCTCCAATTTACGCTAGATTATTTGGTTCTGTAAGTATCACTACTAAAGCTCCATGCGCGGTAACGTACTGATTATTGAACAGCGTATACTCAACGTTACTCAGTCCCACCTGAGCCGGATGGAGTACATGTCAGTCAAATTGATCAACGGTCACGAGGTAAGCCATCTTAATAAATGAAAATTCAAGAGCTAACAACATTTCAGGTGCACCTGACGATGAAGGAAGGAGAACTTCTCGTTGAAGCCAAAATTGGGGATTCCCATCTCCGCCTCATACCTCATACGATCCTGAAGCCCGACCTGCCCGAGAGCCTCAGCGAGAACTTCGCTCATTGGATGGATTTGCAACGTGGTGAAATCGAATTCAGGCCGCTTGCCTCTGCTTGGAATCCGCCTAGGAGACCCTGGAAGCTCCATCTTCACAACAGTGCCGGCCCTTACATGGATATGGACAGTAGACGACTGTTGGATCGGGAAAGCCGTCTGGCTAGATCGATTCTTGACATTCTTCAGACACTAGAACGGCGTGAACATATCATCATCACCTCCAATGCAGCTGGAGTTGAGATCGAAATCCCTCGAATGCGGTTAACTTTCACCGTGAGCCAGGACGGCAGCTTGGAATCGAAACAGCTCGGAGCAATTGTGGACCCCGACCAAGATATCGGATGCTTGATTGGATTGCGGAACAAGCTCGTCCTCCGACACCTGGACCTGCATCCAAGCACTCAGGAGAGGAGTGTTCTTGTACCATACGGCGAGTTATCCATCAACAAACGTGGCGACCACAGCCAGGTGGAGATAGGTTTTGGCCACACGCAGAAACTATCTTTCATGCACTATCAGCTGGATACCAGACTAGCACGCCTGCGGAATCAGCAAGGCTTCCTCAGCCAGCTGTATCTGGCCTATTTGCATGCTGTAACAAGCTCAGTGGTGCCGGACCCGCTCACTGGCTACACCGGCACTCAAGAGGCCTTGCGGATTCTACGAGAACAGTCACTCAGGACTTCGACTCCGATCAGCGAGGAGGCTGTTCCGTTGCTCAATAAAATTGCAGCCTTGACTCCTGCACGGCACTTCTATCCGAAGAATTTGCAGAAGATGCAAACGATTGAATGGGATACGCATCTTAGCGAACTAATGCAGCATGAGGATTTCCAAACTCTCGTTGAAGATATTGTACTCTACGCATCTCAGGTCAGCATGCTACAACCAGGACCGAATACTGCTTCGCTTTTGAAAGATCGAGGAAACCCGGACCTTCTGCGAAGGGCATCGAATCGTAACTCGTCGGCTCGCAACACGGACTTGGGAGTAAGAGAGAAAGATGACCGTGTGTATCACGCAAGAGATGGCAACCTCGATAGCGATGCAGCCCGTCGTGTGTACAAAACAGCTACCTTGGTTCGACTATGGCCCCAGACGCATGACGTGGTTCAAGACCTTGAATGGAAAGTGAGGAGATGGGGGCGAATTTCTAACTACTCTGAACCGCCGAACTTCTCAACACTGACTTGTAACGATCTCCTGGAGTTTCCAATTGGCGACAAATGGGGCTCACTGTATGAGCTCTGTAGAGGCTGTGACCAACAAGTTGATCAACACAGGCTCATGCGCTTGTTCTCAATGATTGCTTTCAAGCAGGACGGCTCTCTTCCAATAGTGCGGACCCTCCTGGCCATCGCATGCTCCCCACAATTCAAGGACATCAGACCTTTGAAACCTTCGTACGACCTCACCTCAGGGGAGAGGCTCGATCGCCACGAAATTCAAAAGACGGTCTTAGCGCACATACAAGAGCCCAAAAGACGTCATAACGAATCGAAAGACCTGTGGGATCTGAGGCTCAAAGAATTCCGTCACGAAAGGAATGAAGAAGTACAGTCGGCCGTCAATCACATCTGTAGCCAGTGGCCCTGTGATGCTCCTAACGTATTACAAGCTGGTCATCTCCTCCATGGGAAAGAGTATTTGGTTCAAAGGGAGTGCAAGCTCCTTTTTACGGCGTGGAATGACAACCGGAAGTTCATGATGCACATTTCCGACTTGCAGTCTGAACTATCGAAGATTCATTGCAAACGCGAAAAGAAACCACGACTGGTATCTGTGTCAAGGCTACAGCTGACCCACCACAAGACGTCAATCGTTGTAGCGCCCGACTTGACAAGCCTCCTCTATGCGAGGGTTCCTCCAAAGTCGCCGATCATTCCTGCACCACTTGAGGCAAGACGGCCCCGTCAATGTGCAAAATATTTGCCCGGCTTGGAAGAGCTGGAAGAGACCATACTCAGCATGAAGGATGACAGTGATGCTACTCGCAGGGCTTATGCTGAAGACCTGGAAGCTAGCCTTAAGTCCCTCAAGGAAGCGGACGTCCCCGAAACACCCCGCACAATTCCGTTGTCGAACAACGAGCTTCTTACGCACCAGGCAGCATTGACAAAGCAGTTCGCTGACTCCCTCTGCTCGCTCAACCTAGCATTGAGCCCGAAGAAAGTCTCAGAGCTGTCTTTACGCGACGCAGGCCTGTGGCCACGCATCGATGCGGCGTCACTACTTGCATGCCTGTCTGCGCATCGGCGGGAATCGGTGCCCGGTCCTTGGAAAGAATTTCTGGTCTCCTTGGGCGAGCTGCTTTCATCCCTCCAGAGACTTGAAAGACTACTTAGTTTCAGTCATCGGAACGACATTCTGGGCTTCTACAAAGAAGCAGAGGAGCCGGGACACCAATCATGGAGTGCTAACGACTTTCCGGACTGGCTTCTCATTGAGATCGAAAACAATCTGACTATTCGCGAGATCCAGGCTGAAGTGGCACAGAAAATGATCCAACCGGACCGTGGAGAAAACACAGTTCTGCAACTCAACATGGGGGAAGGGAAATCGTCTGTTATTGTTCCAATGGTGATGACCGCGTTGTCGGATGGCAAAAACTTGGGGAGGCTCGTTGTCCTCAAGCCCCTCCTAAAGCAAACATTGGATTTACTTTCCCAACGTCTCGGTGGTCTAGTGGATCGCCGCATATTCCACGCACCATTCACACGAGAGAACCGCCTCGACGAAACTGAACTTTCTCAGCTCCGCGCGCATTTCGAGAAATCCCAGCAGGATCAATGCATTGTGGTCACTCTTCCGGAGCACATGATGTCCTTCCGGCTCATGGGCCGCGAACGCCTTCAGACCCAACCCCAATTGGCCTGGGAAATGGTAGGCCTGGAAAAGTGGCTGGGTGCAACATGCCGCGACGTCCTTGATGAGAGCGATGCTATCCTCGACCCACGTTTTCAACTGGTATACTCCATGGGCACTCAGAGGATCATGGACGGCCAGCCAGAAAGATGGGTCATCACTCAGAGAGTTCTCGCACTGTTCGCACGTGAGGCCAGCCGCCTGCAAACTGAGGGCTGTCGAGATGTCGAAGTGGACCTTCGAGGACGCAGCTTCCCCATCATCACGTTTTTGAACCCGGATATCGGCCCCACGATACTAGACCGGGTCGTTGACGAGATCCAGCGCGGGAACCTCCTTGGCCTTTCCCTTTCGCACTGCACAGCCAGTGTGCGCCAGGCTGTCGTGGCGTTCATTCGAGACCGTTCTGTTCCCCAGCCCATCTTGGTACTTGTGGAGCAAGAGTTTGGAAATGCTGCAAATTGGAAAATCCTGCTTTTACTTCGCGGGTTAATCGCCAACAACATTCTCTTGTTCGCCTTCCAGCAGAAACGCTGGCTCGTCAACTACGGCCTCGATCTCTCGCGCTGCATGATGGCAGTGCCATATCGAGCCAAAGGGGTTCCATCGATCAGCGCCGAGTTCGGCCATCCGGACGTCGCCATTGTGCTGACATGTCTAAGCTACTACTACAGCGGTTTGACTCCAGATCAACTGCGACAAGCATTTGACCATCTCTTCCGTGAATCCGACCCTGACAGCGAATATCAACTATGGGCACGAGATTACCCCAACATTTCCATCCAGAGCCTCAATGGAGTTAACCTCGAGGATGAAAGATCATGGGAAGAAAGCATATATCCACAGTTGCGATTCTCAAAGTCTGCTGCAGACTACTTCATGACAACCGTCGTCTTCCCGCACGAAGGGAAGGAATTCCCCGCGAAGCTATCAACGTCGGCATGGGACATTCCATCCGAGATGCAAGCAACCACTGGATTCAGCGGTACCAATGACAACAAGTTTCTTTTACCTCTGTCAATTCGCCAGAACGATCTGCCTCAACTGCATCGCACGAACGCAATGGTAGCCAACATGCTTCTCCAACAGGAAAACCGCGAATACGTACAGGCCAAAGACACATCCGGGAAGAAGCTTAGTGTCGAAGGACTGCTCGCACTATTGTGCTCCCAAACCATTCCTGTTACAGTTCTCATTGACGTCGGAGCCCAGGTTCTCGAGGCGAGCAACGAAGACGTGGCCAGAAAATGGTTGCAACTTTCTCCCGATTCCCCTGCTGCGGTCTTCTTCAACGAGGCAGACGAGTTGCGTGTAGTGGATCGGCACGGATTCGTTGAACAGCTGTCACGCTCTGCATTCCACCGGAACTTGGAGAAATGTTTGATATATCTCGACGAAGTGCACACTCGTGGAGTGGACATCAAGATGCCAACACATGCCCGCGCTGCCGTCACACTTGGGCCGAGGACCACGAAAGACCGTCTTGTCCAAGGTATGTTTCAAAGGTTATTCATTTAATATTCAATATGCTGACTTGACGTAGCCTGCATGAGAATGCGCAAGCTCGGGTGCCACCAGTCTCTGATTTTCTTCGCCCCACCAGAAGTGCATCAAGAAATACTGGCACTTTCAGGGAAGGAGCCAGGAGCCGATTTGGACTCACTGGATGTCCTTAGCTGGAGCTTTGATCAGACATGCCGTGCGACGAGCTCCATCAAGCCGCTTTGGATCATGCAGGGACTGGAGCACAGTCATCGAAAACGTCTCTGTGCAGAATTCCTACAAGGGTCTGCTTTGGAGCCGTCCCAGATCACTGAGTTTTGCACCCGCTTAGAAGAACCGGAAGGCCGTACTCTATATGAGATGTACGGCGGAGGCTCTGGCCAAGCTGTCTTCCGTTCCTGCCTCACTGACGAAAAGGCCCACCAAGACCCAACCGTCCAACATTTACTGTCAGAATGGGAACTATTCAAAGAGGGCCATAGCAGAGACTGGTCCCTCCAAGAAGAGCAGGAAAGAGAAATAGCACATGAAGTGGAGCAAGAACGAGAGCTCCAGCGGCCTCCCCCGGCGAAGGCACTTCGACACGAGATTGATCCCGCGCTGAGGAAGTTCATCCAGACTGGACGCCTCGACGATGCTTCCGTACGCCCTTTTCAGCGCGCATTCGACACTTTGTCGCAAACTTCCGCATTTCAGCATTTGTGTGCAGACGCCGTGGCAGACACTCTTCTCGTAACAAGCGACTTCGCTCGCACGGTTGACCTTACACCGTGCTCAACCTCAGATGACTTCGTCCGGCCAGTCAAGTGGATTCTTACGAGTAGATCCCACAATGGCTTGCTTCTCATCATCAGTCCGTATGAGGCCAACGCGCTCCTACCCGAGATCCGAAAGGCTTCCCAGGTTGGTCTGCATATCTACTCCGCAAAGACATCCAAGGCGATGCGCCACTTCCACGACTTGAAATTTTACACAGTGTCGGGTTCTCCTCAATTGCAATACCCGGATGCGGTGGTGTCAGGCCAGCTTGGCTTGTTTTCTGGAAGCCTCTTTTTCGAGGGCTTTTCAGCATACAAAGCTGTGACCGATTTCTTGGCTGTATTGGTCGATGCTGCAATGAATGAAGAGGGGGTTTCGGTGGGCAGCGACGGTTTTGTTGATGAGAACGCACGAATACGGCTTTCCTGGCCCGTCTCATCGCCTTTCAAAACAAGTCCAATTGTGTTCATCAAGTCTTTGACTGGAATTCGGAGGAAAGGTCATGTTTTCTCGCAGACGCATCTTGGTCATCTTCTGAGTGGGCGCTTCATGACCGAGGACGGATTCCAAAGATCCTGATAATCCCACTAGGGAATCGAGTGTAGTTAGTGATCTGAACTTTTTGCATGGAGGGTGGGACAGATGGGTTTTTAGGATTATCTTTTGCTTTATGACGGACAAGTAAATGAGCTGGTTTGAATACATTTCGATCTTGCCCGATATTCGGAAGAGCAGTGTCCGGTTGTGGTCACTGTCCAGAGTGGCTTTTTGGACGTCGTACGCGCCATGCGGGTGTGTGGATCTGTGTGAGCGCGGAGTTTTCCACGCAGCGGCAGGCGGCGGGGGCCGCCGTACTGTGCCACGTACCACAGAGTGCTGACGGCGTTGGAGCTCGACACGAAGCGCATGAGCCAGACTTGCGACTCCGAGAGCGGTAGCAAAGCTGCCGCGCTAGATGAGATCGTCGACTGCGTCAGCACGATCGTGCGGTTGATCGAAGAGGAAAAGACCAAACGGCTCTGAATTAAGCTTCAGCACGAGGCATAATGAAGGCCACCATAGCGCTGCTGGATGCCGGCGGGGCTGTCGACGCGCTTACCCGCTCGGAGGCAGCCTCGCTGCTTGTCGTTGTTACCTCTTAGAGCAACGATGTTATGACGCTGCTGCATGATAGAGGACGGAATATCTCTGGCCTGACGTTCTTACATGCACTAGTCATGATGAGGCGGAGCAGGAACTTTTGCCTGGTATGTTCGATGGGGTAGCTAGACGGCCTCGACAAGGTCATAACACTCTGTAAATGATGCCATCTACGATCTTATCCTACATAACCTATTCTATGAAAGATTCACCTATGCTACCTCGGATCTTATCGGTGTATCTGGATCGAAGATCATCTTTGCGATCAATTTCAGCTTTCCGTTTGCTGCGTTTTCCTTACCCCCATCCCAACCTATGCTTGCCAATTCTGCCTTTCGCATTTGGACATTTTCCATGTACTATGGTCAAGAATTAGCCATATGAATTCATGCATCGTAGGAATAGGAGCCTCACATCTTCGACAGTTTTCGCCATGATGTACCTGAAGACGGTGACGCGCTTCTTTTGGCCCATCCGAACGGCACGACCGATGGCCTGGCTCTCAACGGAAGGGTTCCACTGCGGCTCTACGATATGAACATTGCTCGCCGCCGTGAGATTCAAACTGATGATCCGGAAATTAGCGCAGAATAAGAAAGAGATGGGGCAGAATGACTCACCCTGCAGAGCCTGTCCCAAATGTCATCAGTAATACACGGCACGAAGGATCGGACTGGAAATTCTCGAGGGACGCTTTTCTGTCTGGAATCGACATTGAACCTTCTACAATACGGTGAGAGATGTTCGCCGCAGTGAAGAGCGACGAAATGACGGTGATTGTGTCTCTCCATGCAGTGAAGATGATGCTTGGAATAAAAGTTAGCGCTAGAATAAAGTGCAGATAGCGCATGTAGGCTTTACCCTTTATCCGAATCCTGATATTCCGTAACATCGCGGTACAAAGAAGTGAGCTTGGTGTTAAAAGTGGTCGCTCGATTGTGAGGCAACGAGAGCCCATGGTGAATACTCGGTTCGGTATAACTGTGATGAGACCATACTCCACAAATCGGGCATCTGAATTCAGCCATGGTTCCTGTCGGTTGGATACGGTTGATGCACTCAAGACAGAGCAGATGTGAGCAGTCCGCAAAAATACCAGATCGTGAGTCTTCTGTATAACCATATGAGCTGATTTCTTTCGAGCAATATGCACAGATGGCCTCTCCTGCTTGTTGTAGGCAGCCAAAAGCGTCTTCAGCATTATGCGTTGACGACTCTGCAAGTGTATGTGTTGAACAGCCTGTGTTGCAGAATCGCCTAAGCTGAAGGATTGCTTGACATAAGCCCAGCTGTGAGTTTCTCTTGCTGTTGCATTTGCTGACCACTTCATTCATGGCCCTCTTGTGTGCCTGTGCCACGTCCTCGTATGCGTCACGTTTCAGCAGTGAACGTAGCCTCTTTAGGCCATAGGCTTGATTTTGTTCGATTGGCTTTGAAATCTGGTTCTTGAAGCTGAAAGCATTGTCCAGATAGGGAATCTTGAGGAAGCGGATGAGCGAAGATAAATCATCGAGGCGGTTCTGAATTGGGGTTCCAGTCAGACACCAACGGTGCTGAGCCTGCAGAGCAGAAATCGCGCAAAATCGTCTCCTTTGCTGTCCGCAGATATAGTGTGCTGAAGAGGTTGTCAGTGGTACCGCATTACTCGAACTGGTCTACTCCGTACCTTCGTCGAGGACAATACGAAACCAAGCGAGCCGGTATAGAACGCTATCTCCTCGGTCAAAGTCCGCAGACAAAGTCTCGTATGTTGTTAACACCACATTTTTGTCTAGTATTGCCGCATTCTCCGTTGGGCGGCGAGCACCATGATATTTTAGATACTGAAACGTCCCTGGAGTGCAGTGCCTGGCTGTGTCAGTGATTGAGCAAGATAACCAGACTAATAGATACTACTTTTGTACCTCAGATATCCAGTTCTGTAGGATCACTGGTGCAATTGGGTGAGCACAAAAATAAGTGGAAGGAGAGGAGAAACCCCTAAGACCACTACTTACAAGCTGAAGGGACAATGACGAGTGTCGCTTTTGATCTTGGTTGCGTTAAGTCGCCGACGAAGCTGCCGGTGAAGCTGTTTGCTTCCTCGTTTGTAACAGTTATGGCCGCCAGAATCGAAAGCGTTTTCCCCAAACCCATTTCGTCTGCAATGATACCGCCAAAATTCTCTTTCGGTGGGTGCTCTTTCTTGATGTCCAGCACCATATGTCGGAAACTGAAAACAAACGTTATCATACTGCCATTATGAAAGGAACAGGTGACGAACCAACACTGCTGTGAGCTGTTTTGACATGGCTTCCATAAAGAAAAAGCCAGTGAAGTTGTAACCGCTTCACGCCGAATGATGAAGTCAACTGCCTCTTTTTGGTGTCTTTTGAGAAGTTAGAGAGGCTTATTTGGTGGATCTAACGGTATAACATACTCACGAAGCTTGGTTCTGATCAACCGTTCATCCACAGTGATTGATTCTAGGTCTCCGCTCTGGTCGAGACCACCGAAGACATCCTGGATATCAAGCTTCCTTGTACTTGAGGCGACTAGCTCTGGTGCATTTGGTATAGCGGGGTCGAAACTGGCCCCTTGAATCTCTGCAAAATGTATGACGTGTGGATTCTGATAGGTTGCGCTGATGGCAAGGACGGAAGGCCGCTGTAAGAAAAGATGTGCATTTGACAAACTCCGGCCCACCTCTTCGGCTTTGGTAGACGGGCCATGGACATTGATTTCAATATCAACCACCGTAGTTCCAGCAGTGTTCTTCGCGGTATTGATGCCCAATTTCCAGTCCTGTGATGCCACGTAAGCCTCGTAACTGATGGATCCCAAGCTATCGAGAATACGTCAGGCGTCCGTTGTTTTCTGGTTCAGGACTGCGAGGTCAAGTCCATTGGAATCTTGCAAAACATAGTTTCTCTTGTGTATAATCTGGAGCTTCATGTAATTGCTCGTAAGAGGGATATAGACTTCCTCGAGTGCTGATGGGTCCTTGAGTATTCGAGCCTTGACCTCACAGAGCTGCACACTGTGTTAGTAAGCTTTACATTACAAACTTAGAAGTATAGATCATACAGTCCCAAAGCAGAAGTACCGAATGTCTTGTGGTGAGACTGAAGGGCCCGCTGGGATCCCAGATTTGGGAGGGCTTGCGCCATTATAGGATATCGGTGTGATTGGATAACCTCCGTAGCGAACATCAGCTGCAGAGCATTAGTCATCTGGCACGTGGCGATCAAAATCTAGCTTACGTATGGATGGTGCAGACACGCTCAGATATTCTGAGTGTATCTGAGGGGCTGAGAACGTGCTGGACTCGTCCTGATCGAAAGCGGATAGCAACCTTGGTCGCTTACAAGCCTGTGTGCTCGAAGCATACTCCCGTCGTTTAGCGCCAGACATGTCCGATCACAGCTTTTGCGCAATAAGGCGCCAAAAGATGGCCACTTCTAGGACGGTACGAGGGGGGGACCGATTTCAAATGTTTGCTCTGAATGAAAGTGAGGCGCAGCTCGGGCGCAGCAAGGCTGAATTGCATCGATGACAAGACACAGCCCCACCTTCAGCTGGGCATGGGTCGGAAAATACGGCGGCGTGCGTGTTCTTATTGAATCCCAGAGGCAGAATCCTGTTATGCCATTCCTCATCAGTAAGGCCAAAAATAATGAGAATTAACATCATTATTACTAGAAGGCATCCTGTTCCTTCCATGACTTTGTACCCTCACTTTCGACTTTTTAATTATTTTTATTTTATGGCTCGATCTGTCGAATCTCAACGCCGTATTTGGACACGTCATACGCGCATTCGTTTCTGTTGTATACCGATGGTCTGATTGGTGGCATTCGTGGGTGTGGAGTGTCGGTGAGCGATCACCGCAGGCAGCAATGGCGAGGCTGCGCCGGTCGGACGCTGTTCCCATCTGAAGCTCGAGTGCATGCGCCTTGTCCTCCAGCCTTGAAAAGTCTGACCCTACGCGAAAATTACCACTGCGACCACTCTGCACCTCCAAAATTATGGCGACCACACATCTTCCACTAAGCCCTCGCTTTCAGCAGTGCCTGAAGGAATTCAAGAATGATCTGGGCTCGGACATGACGGAAAGCTTCAAGTTCACCACGCTGGATGAGCTTAAGCGCCTTATTTGCGATATACAAGAAGAGCAGATGAAGTCCCGGCGGATGACCAATCTCAGACGGATTGCTCCATTCTTGGAAGCTATGGAGCAGTTCGACAAAGTTGTGCAAATTTTTCTGAATGCTGCAGATCTTCTTGCTTTCGTCTGGGTACGTGGCATTATCTCTATGTTTCACCACGTGCTGCTGATACGCATACGTGACAATACTACTGACCTGCAATGCACATGTCATAGTTCTTTTATAACAAAACATCGCGCTAGTATTTTCATGTTTCGGTTCGTCGCTAATTATCGAACAGGGGCCGGTCAAGTTCCTCTTATTGGTATGTATCTCAATTTGTTAAATTCAATCATGTATCTCTAATGAGTGGACATGTCAACAGTCAGCACGAACATACCACGATGCCTTCAGTGCTCTCCTCGACACCTATTTGGACATTGGGGAGAATATTCACCTCCTTGCGCAGTTTGAGCAGATTTTCAACGATAAATCCCAGATGCATGTCGCTCTCGAGTACGTGTACATCGACATTATGGAGTTTCACTCTTCTGCAATCAAATACTTCAAAAGTCCGGGTAAGCACAAAAGTGGAAAAGTCTATATTTAAGACAGATGTCTGACTAAATTAAAGTGTGGAAACAACTTTTCCATGCGACCTGGAAGACATTTCGCACCAAGTTTGAGCCGACACTGAGCAACCTCCGCCGCCATAAGTCGTTGCTTGAGACTCAATCAAACCTTCTGTATCTCCAAGAGTATCAACTAGACAGACAGCGGACACAGATGGAATTTGAGAAAATCGAGCAACAGGCTGAACAGAACCGAAGAATTTCCATCGCCAACTGGTTGTCCGCGGCTGATAGCGACTCCGACTATCGAGCTGCTGCCTCGACACGACAAGAGACTCCCAACAGCGGCCAGTGGATGCTGCAGGAGAACTTGATGAATCGATGGCTGGATCCGAAGTATCCGCTGCAACCACTACTTTGGATCAATGGAAAACCAGGCGCGGGCAAGACTGTCCTCGCGTCTCTCATAATAGACGAATGCCGAAAGACACGGAATGGAACCACAATGTTCTTTTTTCACAAATACGGAGATGCAAAGAAGGATTCCCTCACAGCAATTCTACGCGGTATACTTGCCCAAGCAGTGCGTATGAGGTCCATGTTGATCCCCTACCTATTTGAAGAAGCTGCGAAAGCCGGATCAAGCTTCTTGGAAGATGTCGAGCTTGCTCAACGCCTGACTGAAGTTGCTCTCGGGGCATTCGATTCCATATCTCTCATCCTGGATGGCCTTGATGAATGTCCAAAAACTGCTAAACGACCCATTACTGTGTTCTTCCGCTCTTTGACAGACAGGATGAACGAGTCAGTGCCCGGAAGGCTCCGTTGCTGCTTCTTTAGTCAGCAGGATAATGACATTGGTGATCTTCTGAAAGGCATCCCATCTTTCACGATCAGCAGGGAGCAAAACAGTGCAGACATTCATTCTTTTTGTCATGTCCGGGCCCAAAGAATCCAAGAGGAGCTTGAGTATCCAGAAGAAAAAGCGAAGCAAATGGCAGACAAAGTAGCGTCTCGAGCAGATGGTGAGAAAGTGCCATACTGCACCAGTTGTCGTAAGCTAACAGCACACCAAGGAATGTTCGTATTCGCGGCGTTGGTAATGAAATATCTCGAAGAGCAGACGACTTGGAGATGCTTGGAAGAAGAGATCGAAGCAATGCCCCTTGATCTAGATGAGGTGTTGGTACTCCTACATACCTGTTCAATTTTACATTTACTGACAGATGAAAATCCAGGTATGAACGTATTATAAGGCGTGTACTCTACGAATCCGGACTGGCAGAGCGATCAGCGGCGCGGATGCTTCTTGGCTGGCTGCTTACAGCTGTTCGCCCCCTGAAATGGCACGAGATCCAAGGAGCGATAGCCTACGATCCGTCAAATCATTCCTTTGACTTGCAGGGTGCCAAACTCCGTAAGGGCCCAAAAAGGCTTTGTGGTTCGCTCGTGGAGCTTTTCGATAACGGGGAAATCCGCCTCGTGCATCTGTCAGCCAAACTGTAGGTCCCCAGTTTTTGTCCCCTTACAAAAAAGGTAACAGTATAATGACATCACTGCCCTTAACAGATACCTTGAGCGCAATGTAATCAATACTTCGGAGGAGGAGCTCAAGCTTCTGTGTCGTTGTCTCGACTATCTCCGCTTACCAGCATTTGACGAGAATCTCGAAGAAAATTCTGCGCGAGGATACATTCTGGAAGGCCAATACGCGTTCATGACGTATGCCCTTCCAAGTTGGACAATTCACCTGAACAGAATCTTGAAGGATCGACAGCTAGAGCAAGCCGGACCGTTCAGAGCTCTCACCGGTGCTCTTGGAGCCTTTTACCGGGATCATCCCGTGGTAGCAGATCAGTTCATGCAAGACAGAACCATGAAAAAAGCGCTTGAACCTCTCAAAAATGAGATCTTCTTCGAACAGCTTACTCGGGCCGTGAGCTTGGTGCAAGACGTCAATTTCGACGAAATGCATGACAAGCCTCTGGCCAATAAAACCGGCCACCTTGTACCTCAAATATCTCTTTTCAGACGGCTTATCGAAGAATTAGCGAGCAATCCCATGATGAAATCACGGACTCAAGAAATACACGGCTGCAAGCTTTTCCGATGCCCGGTGTTGAGCTGTCAGTATTTCCATGAGGGATATGCCAGTGCACCTGAGCGAGACAGACACGTCAATGAACACACGAGACCCTATCGATGTGGCTACTCCGGCTGCGTAGCCGCTCTCATTGGGTATCCGACTGAGACCCGGTTGCGGAAGCACGAGGCCGAAATACACTCTCAAGAAGCAGATGCGTTGACATTTCCGTGGCAAGGGACACCATCCTCCTCTGAGCTGTGCCAGCAAATTGAATCCGGCAATACCGAAGCCTTTCAATGGTGGCTCGAACAGTTCGACGGAGAAATTCCTCTGAATCAGATATGGAAGAAGGATAAAACTCAAGGTCCCCTTCGTACCGCCATCAAGACCGGCAACATCCACGTCTTGAAAGAGATCCTAAGACGCTCTGAGACTGTTCTTCTGTCATCAAGAAAAAGAGGTGGTCAACTAAGCAAACCATGTGTAACAAAGCTGGTAAAAGAGGCTTTGAAATTTCGCCATACCGATGTCGTGGAGGAACTTTTGTCTCACGCAGAAAATGTAAGGGACACCGATACTTACATGTTCTTTCGAGAGGCTTTACAGTTGAAACTCGATTCTATGGCCCTTCGGTTTCTGGCCCATCAAGCTTGTGAGATGGCGAAACCTACACCTAACAAGAATCGCGCCAGCAAGTATCTAAGCGCCGCTGTTGAACATTCCCGATTGACCGTTGTGCGATTCCTCGTTTCAACAAAACATTTCGACGGGAGAGACATCTTACATTCCCCGGAGGCGCGGGACGCAATACTTAAAAGTACACCAGAAACTCGTTCATTCCTGCTAAACACTGGCAAATATCGCAAACACACCACAGTTTACCATGAGACACTTGCACGATTCTTCTATAGATGCGGCTCCCTGGAATGTCTAGAAGCCATATTTCTCCAAGCTACTACGGAGCCTGAGGAGGGTGATCAAGATTGGATATTGGCAACAAAATTGCTCAAGGCTTCCCGTGACGGCGACCTTCGCACAGTGGAGACAATTATCAGCCAGAAAGGAGCGCCGATCAACCCTTTCTCTGATGGAACAACGCCTCTACATCTTGCGATGAGCAGAAGACACAGAGAAGTGGTAGATGCTTTACTTGACACGAACAAAGCAAGAGTAGAACGGGCTGTGTGGAGCGAGTCTGCAAGGGAAAGAAGCGGTCTGATGGCGAGCAGCGCCATTAAGGAGTCTGTGGTGCAGGGTGATACTGCATTATTTTACCGGCTACTCGACTATTTGAAGACTGATGCCTTGTACGGATTAGACGGGTTTATTGAAGCATATGGAAACGCAGAGATGCTCGCAGCGCTGAACACCATGATCGAAAGTTCATAATTTGATGACGTTAGTGCAGGTGTCAACAGTTCCGACCTGGGTAATAGACAACAGAAGACGGATTTCCAGGAATTAGACACCTCAATCAAACGTCTGTTCAGCTCGGTAGATGTGATCTATCAATGAATAGAGTGGGTAAACTGTAGTGTACATGTCAGCATAAGCGGGCAATATTTTGTTTTCCTTTGGCATTTCAAAGTTTTGAATATCCTCCTTTCCATTGTCGTACTCATTCAAACCCAGACGTTTCTAACCACTCATCTTTCCCATGGGCATCCCAAAACATGCCTGTGATTACCACATTCACTTTCTCATTAGTATTTATTCTTTCCTCAATAGTTGGCTTCCGACAACAGCCTCACAACAGCCTCAAAATCAAGGTTTCAAGGCAGTAAGGTGTTGTACAGGCTGCATGGCCCAATGGCAAGGCGCTTGACTACGAATCAAGAGATTCCAGGTTCGACCCCTGGTGTGGTCACTTCTTTTTGCCTCTATGGAACAGACCGTTTGATAAAAGTAGTGTGGAGTGGTCTGAAAAGTTTTTCGTGATAGCGTCGGTGGTGTTCGGCCGCGCGGGTGTCTGTGCTCCGTCTCCATTCAGCACACCTTTTTTTAATGCCCTATGCACGAACTTTCCGATCAATCCTCCTACATTCTAGATGATATGCTTCGGAAAAGCAACACGGGGAAAGACTATGTGGGATGCAATTGCGCTGCCTATTATTGAAGGTGGGATTGAAATTTTGGTTGAAACGCGGGCGAGGTTAAGGCTGAGAGCGACTGTAGGAACATTCCGCCAGGTAGAGAGGTCCTGCCGCCTACGATTGACAGGGGCTCACAAGCGCCCCAAGAAATTTAAAAAAACATATCGGGTATTATTCCCGTAGCAAACATCTATCTCCGGGGGATAGAGCAGATATGATGATATCTGTGAGCTGCCTATCAGGTCGACTTGACGCGCACCAGCTAGCCAAGCACGCAGGATGAATTGGAAGCGCACTAGACGGATCGCCTATAGGTTTCCACTGGCCAAGTGCTATGATCATGACCAGTAGTCTCTCCATCCCGCGGATCTGCCATGATGCACGTCTTTGGCGAGGCACGGGATTTATTGGTCATATGCACATCATCAGTCGATCAATGCGACTACGAGTTACGCTATCGGCAACATGGTGCGAGGCACTACGGGAAGCGACGGTGAACCGGAGTGACCTTGCATCATTTACCGAAAATGATCATTACCCCGCCCCAAGACGTGCAAGTTCTGTCTCTACCTGCAGATGCCGTGCAGATGCCAAGGACTGTACACGCACCGCCTACTCATTCGCCAATCAAGAATTCGGGGTGCCAATGAAATTGAAATCTCTGCAATCCAAGCAGCTTTAAATGTGGCATTAAATCAGTGGACTGGTCGGCCAATAGTTCGCGACTGTGATAAAATCGTACGAAAGTTAAAAGCTCACACAAAAGTAGCCAGCTCCCACTTGAATTTAATGAAGAATTAGTCATTGCATTCAAAAAATACCTCAAACATCTCTATTCATACTCTTTGAAGTTTTCACCCACATGGCGAAAAAGAAAGGCAAGAAATCCCTGGTTGGAACTTCAATTTCCGCGGCATGCCCAACCGAGGACCAGGAACCGCTCGTAACCAACGGTAATACCATCTACGAAGAGCCTCAAAAGTCCGAAGAGCAGCTATGTTTACCACCGGAGGAGGTTCCTGAGCTGGCCCCCCAAACCGATGAAGCGACACCCAGCTCAGCCGAAAACAACAAACCTGCACACTGGTAAGTCGCCTCTACCGGGCCCAAAAACAGCGATCAACTGAAATCGCAGTCCCTACTCTGGCCCGACCGCCGCTCTCGTCTGCGGTATTATTTCCACCGCCGCCGTGAAGGTTCCCCGCGCCCTCCTCCCCCCCTCCATCGAAGCCAAATGCGCCGATCGTGACGGTGACACCATCGCCAAGCTTGATCTCGTTGATAAGGACGTTGCATACACCCTTGCGCACTACATCCACACTGGCACCTACCAAACGTTGCGCATTGCGGACAACATCTCCGCTGCCGACGGTGCAGCAAAGGAGCACGATCGCGCCCTGCTCGCCTACGTCGCGGCAACGGCGTACAATCTTCCGGGATTAGCGGAACTGGCGAAAGAAGAGGCAGAGAGGCAGCGCGTGGCGGTACCGCCGGGCAGGGCGCTGCGGAACGTCGAGAATGCGTGCATGGACCTGCCGGCGGGGGACGGTTGGGTGCGCGAGCACCTGGAGAAGATCATTGCGGAAGATGATTTAGGCTGTGTTTCTTGCGATGAGTTCGATTCGCGCTTCGCGGGGGCGCTGGTAGCGACCATCGTGAATATTTTTGCCGAATTCAAATCAGAGGTGGATCGTTGGGAGCAGCTGAAACAATCTATAGAGGGAGAGGAAAATGGTTGGCGAGAGTCGGTCGCGAGTTGTGATCAGGTCGATGGTCCATTGGCTGACGAGGCGTGTGTTGTTTCGGACGCGGGTTCTTGTCATGATCCGGATGAAGTCAACTCGTACCATGATGAGAGGGGTGATGAAAGAGCGGGGGCTGCATACGATGTGCCCGAAGAGGAGGCAGAGGAAATTGTGCATGATGAACCCTGCACTGAATCGGCTGAGGAAGTGGTGAATGGCGTGTTTCCCAAGGAGAGTGGTGATGCTCAGCCAGAAGAGTCCCACTGGAGCGACTGTGCAGCCGAAGACCCACCGGCGAGTGAAAGGAGTTGTATTGAAGAGGTGGCATACCCAGATGAACCCGCCGGCTACTCTGGATACCCTGACGAAGAAGAAGCTCAACTTGACGAGGCCCCTCCTGCACCCGATGAACCTGCTGTACCTGAAGAGTACCTTGCTCCACCTGATGCGTCTCATTCTCCATCTAAGGAGTACCCTTCTCCGTCTGAGATGTCTCCTGCTCCTCCTGTGTTGGAGATAGAGATGGATCCAGAGGCACCGGCCGAGCTTGATTCAAGTTTCGACGAACCATTGGCTCAGGAGGAAGAAACTTCATCACAAATTACAGCTGCGCAGTGCGGCAACGCGTTGGAACATCTGATCAGCGGTGGATGGAAACATTGTCCCTTTTGCTCAGTAACGGCTCTTCATATACAACAGGATGGTCACAAGCTCTGAATCGTTTGAATCTGATTGACCCTCAGCTATCATTGGTTATGATTTTCATAGTCCTGCATATGTGATCTTTTGGCGCTTCAGCGCTTGACTAAAGATTAAATTTGTTTATTACCACATTTTTAGGTAAACTATTCAGTGGATTTCGACAGGAATACCGAAAGTGGGGCAGAAAGAGACATATTTTGACACAATGAAGTACCATGTTGTTTTTCACAAAATTGCTAATAATTGCAGTATAAAGGGTAGGTGTTCATTTCTAGCAAATATCTAAACACAGCTAATCAATTTCGGACATTTCCTCTTGGCCTAATCTAGACAAATATTCACAAACCTTTTTTGATTCACCATACTGTTTGTAACCAGGAAGCACGAAACTTTGAAAGTATTTAAAAACCACCCAGATGGTCGCGATAGCGCTGACGACAATACCTTCGTTTTCTTTACAACAGCAACATATAATGGGAAGGCCTTGCAATCACTTTTTCAATAATGGCCAATGCCGTGCTGGCCAAAACTGCTCTTTTCCCCACGACCCAGATGACTTTGCAGTCCTACAAAAAGGGCGAATTACCCCATGTAGATTCTGGACAGCAAGTGGAACATGTCGGTACGGTAGTGTTTGTCGATTTCGCCATGACCGTACATTCGCCGATGCCGATGCTCAGGCCGCTAGAGACTCCCTGTTATTCCGAGGCGTGAAGGACATGGTCGAGACTGTCCACCGCCCTCTACGCAGAGCACCTCTAGAAGAGAACGAAAATTTCATGATTGAAATTCGCGATTTCAAAGAATTATGTAGCTACAACTGGATGTCGTCAAAGTGTCCAACCATTGCTGTTCCCGGTAATTCAAGGCATTCAAAGTTGGAGAAATGTGCTAATCAACTCGTAGGGCTACCGCCGATTCTTTCGCTTCCAGACCACGACTTGGATCTGAAACAAGATACAAATACTTCTGGTTGTAGAGAAGAAGACAAGCCGGGACCCTATCGATACAGCTTTGAGCCGCTCATCCGCTCTCTTCAAATCATGGATCCAGTCTTCAATATCAAGGCAACTAATATCGTCACCGGGTTAGGAAATATTCGAACACTGTTTGATTTCTGCACCAAGGGGGCTCACATTCCAGATGGATTGAGGATTGATCTTGAGCTTATCGGATCGACTCTCTTCATGAGCCGTTACAGCTACATTGTCGACGGCATCCGTTCAGATTCTCTATTTTCAGGCTTCGGTCGTGGTTTTGAGCGTGAGTGTATCTGTAACCATAGTTGCTTCTTGAAAGATGCCACGAGCTATCATCGCGTTGCTAGCTATGACCTGGGAAATTGTAGGCTTTGTGAACAGCACGAAGCAGATGCGTGCAGACCGGAATTCGTCCGAGGATGTAGCTGCGGTGCCACGGTATACGTAACCACCGGAGAGCTAGAATGTGTTTCACCACAGGGAGAAGAAGGCTCCGACGGTGACAAAGATCTCCATGTTGTGCAACATGGAACAAAGCTGTCCCGTCAGCATATTTCGGAGATCAAGTCACGCGCGAGTGACACTCGCACGCCCTACTTTCGTGTCCTACCACAACTGTGGCTATCGGGAATGAGAAATCTTGTGTTCGGTAGACACATTCTGGGCTTTTTCAAGAAAGACAGTATCATCGAGGAGGATGCAAGCGCTCTGGTGTCTCAATGGGTACAAGAGAATCAGGGCAGCATATCAGAGTTCTCTGGATTGTTGGAGTGCATTTGTCAGAAGGTGAATTGGCACAGCAGGCGTTTGGGTAATAGAAGATTTGCATTGGTGTTCCGCTCAGGACAGTCGTGGAAGTTGGACATGTACGAGCGGGAAGGAGGACAGGCCATGCTGCCAGATGCCTTGATTGAGGAGATCTGGCAGCACAATCATGATGGGCGTTAGACAGAGTAGCTTTCTGAAGAATTGAACACCCATTTACAAATCTGCTAGACGATCTTAGTTCCTTGAACCGGTAAAGCCGGCGTCGCCTGTATACATTTGTAATCTCAAGCCCTGACCCCTGCGCTACTTTTCGAACTGACTCTTCATGCTATCGTATTTCCATACTGTTTGATTTGTTTCCTTTCTACGTAAAATCCGATAGTTTCGGAGGTATAATGCTTGAACCATGTCTTCGTTTCTTAGAATCTTATGGAAGTTTTTCTATGTTGCGCAAACAAATTCTTGATAAATCTACTACAAGCGCAAAAACTATACTTGAAGAGAAGCAGACAAACTGTTATACTTCTCATATCGTTTTGTTTTTAGAAAAAGAAAAACGTTCACGAGGTGCGTCATCAGCTGATTTCAAGTAGATAAATGTTGACTGCAAACATGTTTGATATTTGACCAGCTTTGTAAAGGTAAGGGGGCTTTGTCCGTCTTACGCGTGCTACCCTTGACAAAGAGTTAGACTTAAAGCTCCAAACCATTGGAAGGCCTTGTCTCTTCGCGCTCTGATCAAACAAAGAACTGCTATAAATGGTGTAGGAGTGCGTTCTTGACAGAGCCGCAAGCTCTTGACACTATCGGACTTATACTGTCAACTACTTCAAAAACCACTATCTTCAGTATGGAAATCGACCAATGGATTGAAGGAAAGATTGCTGAAGCACGGAGGACCTCCGTATCGATAAGTAAAAGGGACTTCAAGCCACAACTCATTTCAGAGAGGCCAAATGATGGTCAAAGGATCAGGCAGCTAGTAAATCTGTGATTATGTCTATTTTGGTTGCTCATTTTATCGATGGCTAATGATGACTAGGGCTGAATGGTGGTATCCATCAGTTCAGCGACCGCAAACGACAAGGCCAAATCCCTCAACGGCAACATCATCCTCTCAAGCACCAGCTAAACCCCACTCACAGGAATCCTCTACACTGGACGAAGGATTGAATCAAAGTTCCGGAGCTCCGTCGGAGCAACCAGCAAAGACTGCCCTGACTCAGATGAAGGGCACAAAGTTTGAGGGTAGAGGAACACTTGTACTCGCAAATAGGTCTTTGTTGACAATACGTAACAGATTTCTGCAAATCATTGACAAGCGCCTTACCCGCGGTTACAACGATGCATGTTCCCCTGAGCATCCCTCCTCTTTCCATCTAGGAGTCATTGCTCTTTAGCAGCAGAAATGAAGCATCATCCAATTCTGTTACGTCTACTAGGCTCGAAAGTGCGGTATTGTTTTCTGCCGATGCATATCAGCAGGATCAAGCGGGCAACGCTTCTCAGTTCGCATTGTTTGGGAGTCGCGTTCCTGAGCTAGGCACGGATGGACCAATGACCGACAGAAGGGTCTTTCTGAACACGAACATTCCGTTCTCTGCATTTGTATGCGGTCTTCAAGGGAGCGGAAAATCTCACACTACCTCTTGTATTATTGGTGGGTTCAGTCCATAACGAAGTCTCTCTTCAAATGATTCTGACTACGACAGAGAATTGCATGATCAAGGCCGAGAGGTTAGGTGTTCTTCAGTCTCCGGCTTCGACTCTCATACTGCACTACGGAGAGTACACCACGTCACAGAGCTTTCGACCTTGTGATTTTGCATTCCTGTCGAACCTCAACGAAGAACTATCTGGCGACATCAGCAGGCCTTCTGTGACGGTCCTTGTCTCCCCGTCCAACCACCCGAGCATGAGAGTCCAGTACACAGCCATCCCTGGTGTGACTGTGCTGCCATTTCTGATACAGCCGGCAGAGCTGACGGCAAGTACGATGCTCGCACTCATGGGGGTGTCGAACACAGATTCTCCGCCGCTGTACGTCAATCAAATTACGAACATTCTGCGGCAAATGAGTTCGGAAACCTCTGGACCGTTTTCCTACAACACTTTTCGCAAGCGCCTTGGAGCGACAGAGTTCAGCAGCCCCCAATGGCAGTACCTCAGCCAGCGCCTCGAACTGCTTGAATCGTTCATCGATCTCTCGGGAAAATCAACTAAAATCGGGTTTGTTCCGGGCCAGATCACCATCATCGACCTCTCCTGCCCGTTTGTGGATGAGAACACCGCGTGCCTCCTCTTCAATATCGGTATGAACACATTCATGCAGTCGACAGAGTCTCGGGGCAAGCTTGTGGTTCTTGACGAGGCACACAAGGTACCTTTCCCACGGACGTTCACACCACTTCCTCAAAGGCTAACCACTTTAACACAGTACATGCATAATACAGCTGGAGCGAAGGAGCTGACTTCCCAGCTTCTATCGATGATCCGTCAGCAGAGACATTTCGGCCTCCGAGTCGTGGTTGCGACTCAAGAGCCCTATGTCTCGCCGCAATTGATTGACCTCTGCTCCATGATCATTGTCCATCGCTTCAGCAGTCCTGCTTGGCTCGAAGTACTGAAGAAGCACATAGCGACGGATGCTGAAGACGCCAAAGCCCTGTTCCAAGAGATCTCGGAACTACAAACGGGTGAGGCGATCGTTTTCGCGCCTACGGCTGTGTTGAGTTATGGTGGTTCGCAATTGCAGAAATCTGGAGGAAGAAGGTTCAAGGTTGCGGTGCGGAAGAGAATCACTTGGGATAGCGGGAGGTCGATACTTAGCGTTTGAGTTGACGGTGTGGTTTCCGCTCATTTCCTTTTGCGTGTCTGATTCAAATCCTTGTCACGCTTCATTATTGCAAGATAACCTCTCAGTCCTTTACATACCCTAGACAGCCGCTTTCCCAAACACAGTTTTTCCATGTAGCAATCTCCAACAATCTCATAGTTTGTTGGATTACTCATCTTCTTGAATCAATTAGCACCTTATCTTACGGACGTAGCCTGGACCTCTTTCCTCTCCCAGAAACCTGTGTCCAGGCATGGGAATCATAACTACAAATGTGACCGACAGGCTTCACGGACATATCCCGTATATCGGTACACAAGGCCGATTGGGAAAGCTACCTGCGTAATTTCGCTACAGAGAGTAGGTAAATGACTTTCGCTGTCAACTGAACGACTACGTGAGGATTCTAGAAAGTGGACCACACTGTCAAGAATGCAAAGGACATACGTCGTAGGGGAACGGGAAAGTAGTCTACTGGCATATCATTTATTGAGGCCCTCACTAATAGTAAAGAATAAAAGACTGTTTGCAGTGAAAAGGAATAAAACAAATCATTCGTGACTACAACTCACAGGGTCTGCGCGTGCGTATGACCGCTGATCTAAAGCGAAAATGATATCATCTAGTAGGTAAAACAACGCCGATATTCGCCGAATATCCGTACTGTGAGGTTCTACTGTTGCTTCGGCTTCTCAATCTTTTCAAGGCCTGTGTCAAGCCTCGAAATCCAATCCTGTAATAGATAATCAACACCAACAGCGAAGGAGGTAAAAGAACGGGGCAACTTACAAAGAGGAACGTCGGCATCCAACCACTCAGAAAGCTCACAAGCGTTGCTGACCTTCCGCGGTAGACCTTGCCGTGCGCACCGCCGAGGATGTCGCCGACCAGGGTGCGGGCGTAGTCCTCGACCTTGGCTGGGGCCACCTTTTCGGTGTCCTTGCCTGCAGCGCGTTCGGCGATCTCCTTCTGAGCAGGGGTGTAGAATGAGTTCTCGGGCAGTTGGAGTGGGGCTCCGTTCTGAAAGACCTTGCTCTCGACCGCGCCGGAAATGACCGTCACGACCCTGACACCGAACGGCTGCAGCTCGAGGCGCAGCGTCTCGCTTATCGAGTTTAGTGCGGCCTTGGAGGCGGCGTAGATGCCTGGTAGTAATGACGGTTAGACATAAGGGGATTGTCGACCATGCGGCTTCGATTCGTTGATGGTTCACGCTTACCGTAGTATGGCGCATACATTATCGAGGCGAGCGATGAAATATTAACCACACACCCCTTCGCGGAGATGATGAGCGGCGAGAAGGCCTGGGTGACGGCGGCGACGCCCCAGACGTTGACGTCGAACAGGGCCTTGGCTTTCTGCATGTCGAAGTCGAGCACGGGCGTGACGTACAGCGCGCCCGCATTGTTGATCAGGTAATCGAGCGTGCCGCCCGTCTGCGCCGAAATAGCCGCGACCGCCGCGCTGATCGACTCCGGCGAGCTGACGTCCAGCGGCAGCAGCGTCACGTTGGGCACGTCCCGCAGCGCCTCCATCTTCGCGGGGTTGCGCGCCGTCGCGAAGACGTGGCAGCCGCGCGACTGGAACTCTTTGGCTAGTGCGGGGCCAATGCCGCCGTCGCTGCAGCCGGTGATGAGGACAGTCTTTGGAGAAGACATGATGCAAAGATGTTGGAGTTGAGTGCTGACGGTGTTGATGGTATTTATAGAGTACCAAGAGAAGGATCAAGGCCGCATATACCTCTCACTCGCAAGCTTTACCCGGATAGGAAAGGCTTATCGGGTATCCCCGAGTGTGATACCAGCTTCCATATGAGGTCCATTGGTAAAAGTCCAGAACAAACGAGCAGATCAATCTGGCGGCAAAGATTGATCGACCCCTGATTGTTGACCAACATCTATGACCCCCAAAACCGTTGCCAAGGACCGGACAATTTAGCGTGTGAAGCAAAGTCACATGAAAGTCACGTGCATTATCCTCGACTTGCATGCTCAGGTCCGTTGTTGCAGCCTACAGAGATGTAAGGGCTTGATTCACCGATATCAACCGTGGTATATGCTTTTCTATATCGAATGAGATCACTTTATGTATTGCTTTCCGTTTTCCAGCGTTCGCTATGCATAGCACAGGATTTAAGGCCAAGACGGCCTTGGGAATGCTGGGCAGTCACGGCATTTCTTCGGGAAGCTTCAGGACGCCAGTGCGCGCTTACTAAGCCTACCGCACCGTGGGCTGATGCGTGTGGCATGACCCCCTTTTGCTTATAGGCATCACCCCAGCATACAGTAGGCCGCCCTCGCCTAGGTCCTCTCCACCTTATCGTTTATCTCTAAACTCCGAATACTCGCCAACTTAACAGCATCTGGATATTTTGTCCACGGAACCATCTCCGATCTTCCGGTCATCCCTCATCTTCACCATGATCGTTTTCACCGAGATCCAAAAAGAGGCGTTCAAGGCCGCTGGAGAGGGCGACTTCGAGCGTGTGAAAGAAATGCTCGCCGGACCCGACCTCATCAAGGATAAAGACAAACTTGCCGCTCAGCTCCGCGAAACGCAGTCCTGGTCTGACATGGATCCGCATGACCACAAATCCGTCGAGTTTCTGTACATGAACGCTGCCCGTGGAGCCCCTATGGGTACCCTTCTGCCTGTCAATACATCCCGTGAGGGGCACGTGGCAATTCTCGAATACATGTTTGAGCATTATCCCTACCCGAAATCTCACCTCCTCGACGCTATTGGTGACGCCATTCTCCACGGTTCTATCGAGACTGTGCGTTTCTTTCTAGAACGCTGGCCTGAAATCGTCCATGTACACCAATGCGGTTCTCACGGCGGTACTCCTCTGTCTCTTGCGCTTCTAGTGGAGCGCCGCGCAGCCGCCCATTCCATGACAGAGCTCTTGCTTCAATATGGAGCCGATCCGAACAAGGAGTCCCAAGGTCTTCCCATGGAGTACGCCATTACATCTTCCTGGCCCGATCTCGTCCCGCTGCTCGAAAAGTAAGAACTCTCTAGCGTCTCTGATTTCTCAGCTAATTTCTGGACCCAGATACGGCGCCGAGCCATTTTCTTGGGAGAAGGAGCTTCAGCTGCTCCCGCGCGCAGCAAGCAACGGAAAGTTTGAAGCCGTTACTCGGCTCATAGAAAAGGGCGCTCACCCGGACACTGACACTCTCGAGCCTCCGTTTAGTGGCACGCCTTTGTGGAACGCAGTTCGCAGAGGCGACTACAAGATGGTCGAGTACCTGATCTGCGCGGGTGCTGACCCAAACCGGCGAACCTCTGCCGGTCAGTCCATGCTGCAGGTGGCAGAGACCCTTTCCGTAAACAAGGACGAGACGATGGTATCCTTACGGGCTTTTGGTGCCAAGTAATGGCGTGGGAAACTGTATCATAATTTGTCCGAGTAATGTTTTATTCTTTACAATGCAACACTATTCGCTTGGTGCCCCCCATCCACCTCCGCCAGGCGTGTTGATCTGCATGATCTCCCCAGCATTCAAGATCAAGGCTGCTTTTCCGCCGACATTGATTTTGTCCAGTGCCGTGTGGTCCCCATTCCATTTGAACGCAAAATTCCTACCAACACTCCCAGGCTCACCGCCATTGAGACCATACGGCCTGTAAACACGTCGATCGCTCAGGATACTGAACTTGAGCGTCGTCCTCGCTTCAATTTCCCTCACACAGCCATTGCCCCCGTTGAAGCGTCCACGTCCTCCGGTGCCAGGATTGATAGCATATCTGCGCACGATGACGGGCGTGCGCTTCTCGATGACCTCAGGATCGGTGTTCTTGGTATTTGTAGAATGGCACTGCGCGACGTGCTCGCCGTGCCACGTGGGCCCCGCCCCGGTGCCGCCTCCCAGACTCTCGCCGTAATTCCAACCGGGCGCGATGCTGCCGTCGGGATTGCGGCCGCCCATGCCCCACCCGAAGCTGTTGGCGCAGCCCTGGAATGCCGCGACGCGGCCGTACGCGCGCAGGATGACGTCGATGATGCGCTGGCTGGCGGGCGTGCTGCCGCAGATGGCGGCGTTGGGGCCTGGGCGCAGGATCGAGCCCTTGGGGATCCTGATGTCGACGGGCTTCAGGCAGCCTTCGTTTAGCGGGATGTCCAGGTCGATCAGGCACCGCAGCGTGTAGATGACGGCCGAGTGGGTGATGGATACGGGGCAGTTGTAGTTGCCCCAGACCTGCGGGCCGGTGCCGGCGAAGTCGTAGACGGCGTCGCCCGTCTCCTTGTCGATCGTGATGGACACCGCGACGGGGGTGCCATCGTCGAACCAGTCCACGGCCTTGAGCCCATCCGGATGCTCCCGCGCGACCTGGATCAGAAAGGACCGCACCGCAGCCTCGGCGTTGGCCTGGATGCCGGCCATGTACGTGTGGACTACCGGGAGCGTGAACTCGTCGCAGAGCTTCCGCAGGAGAACGATACCCCGCTGGTTGGATGATATCATCGCCTTTAGATCTGATATGTTGTCTTGTATTCGCCGGGTGGGGCTACATCCAGGAAAGGAACCGGCCCGCTCAAAGGCACTGCGGACGTCGTTTTCGAGGAACTCGCCGCCACTCACAATTTTCATGGACTTGACGTTGAGCCCCTCTTCCCAGAGCTCTCTCGAATCAGGCATCATCGAAGTAATGCCCTTGCCCCCGATATCGGTATGGTGGCCGCGAGAAGCGACATAGAATGCGAGTTGACCGTCGTTGGTGAAGACAGGCGTGATAACCGTAAGATCTGGGAGATGCGTACCCCCGGCTTCGGGATGGTTCGTCAAAAGTACGTCGCCGGGTTCCAGCTTTCCATGCCACAAACGGTGCTGGTACTTGATGGCAAACTGCATACTACCCAGGTGAATTGGGATGTGTGGTGCGTTTGCAACCAGGTCGCCTTCAGGAGAAAAGATTGCGCAGGAGAAGTCCAGTCTTTCCCTGATACTGGTAGAGATGGAGGTTCTCTGCAGTGTGTTTCCCATTTGCTCGGCTATCGACATGAAGCGGTGAGAGAACACTGATAGGTGAATGGGATCGACTTGATCCAAGGATAAGGTCTGTGCCTCCGGATCAAAATTCTCCTTCTCGAGAACGACGTAGTTCGACAGAAAATAAGCACGATATTTCGATTCCACAAAGATCGTCTGAGTATCGTCGATTACGAGTGCTGGGCCCTGTGGTGTACGTCAGCATTGCTTGTCCCTGTTTAGCTGCCGTTATATGTACCTCAGCTATGCCGCCTTGAAGATCATCAGTCAACCTATGAATGGGGGCGTTGATCCAAGACCCGTCGATAAACACCTTTTGCCTTCTTGCCGTCTTGAGTTGGACTCCATTTCGCTTCACACGATCGAGTTCGGTGAAAGGGGTCTCCCGGCGTGATGCATCTCCCGAGCTGCCGATCCCTCGCACCGTAATCGCCTCGACAACGATTTCGCGTGATAGCTGAAAGGCAAATTCTCGAAGGTGGGCAGCTTCGAAAGCCTTGACATAGTTTGCATCATCTGGTTCGGGAATTGAGATGTTGGTATCCGTGCCGAAATACCGCATGCTCAAAGATTTGTCAAACGTGATTGAGGACTCCAAGGCTCCCTGAGATAGCAGCTCTTCTCGGACTTTTACTTTCAGTGCTTCAAACTTGGCATTGATAGAAATGTGAGGCGATTCTTTGAAGCTGCCAACGAAAGGCTCGACAATCTCGTACTGTAGCTGAGCATGCGCGATTCCATAAGCAGAAAGCAACGATGAGTGCTTATGAATGAGGACTCGCTTGATTCCCAGGTTCTCCGCAATTGCACATGCATGCTCTGTTCCGTTGGTAGCTCTTCAATACACGAAGTCACGAAGCAAACTTACGGCCACCAGCTCCACCGAAGCTGCAGAGGTTGTGTCGATCAGGTGCGAATCCACGGGCCTCTTGAAGATGTCAGCACCTGACCGTGAATAGCGTGTTCTGAGGGAAGTAAATATCCGGCTTACCAGTAATGTTTCGGATCGGCCGGCTCATGGTTGTATTGGCAACTCGAAGAAAGCCCAGTGCAACTTCTTCGGCAGTATATTGCTTCGAGGACTGGGCATTGAGGGACATGGTGAGATCTTGAAACTTTTTCTTCACAATATCAGCATCCAAAGGTTGGTCGGCTCCCTTTCCAAATATGGCAGGAAAGGAGGAGGGAACAAGACGGCCCAGAAATAAGTTTGCGTCGGTGACGGTCAACGGGCCTCCCTTTCTGTAACAAGCTGGTCCTGGGTCGGCACCAGCACTCTAGAGATTGTCAGTACTGAATCAAAGAAAGGGGAGTGAAGCTTGCCTCTGGTCCTACAGCCAGCAAACCATTACGAGCATGGAGAATGGAGCCACCCCCAGCAGCTACGGTTGCGATGTTTAACATCGGAGCTCTGATAACCCTCCCAGCTATACTGGCCTCAGAGACGTGGTCATACTTGCCATCGTAGCGAGAAACGTCCGTACTGGTGCCGCCCTGGCTCACATTAGTTTAGTGATAGAATGGAGGTTGGATGCAATTACCATATCGAAGCCAATCACCGGAGTCCCCTCGGTAAAATCAAAGCAGGTATGAGCGGCGCCGACAACACCACCAGCCGGGCCACTGAGGAGAGCCTCGTTGCCTTTGTATTTGTCTGCTTGCTTCAAGCCTCCGTCGGAGCACATGAAATCTACGCGCAGAGGTGGAACCTTGAATCCGGCCTGGAAATCATTTACGTAACTGCGGACGATTGGGTAAAGGTATGCCTCTGAGCATACCGAAGTACTCCTGTGTAGATATTTGATGGTGGGGTAAGTTTCGAACGAAGTGGTGACGTATCTGAAACCTTCTTCCCGCGCCAATGCAGCGACAATCTTTTCGTGATGGGGAAAGAGGTAAGAGTGCATGAGAGAAATGGCAAGCGACGTGTAGCCCTTTTCTCTCAAGGCGCGGAGCTGCGTCCGGACCCGGTCCTCGTCGATGCGCTTGAGGATGCGGACTATCTCGCCACTCTCGGTACGAACCAAGTCCGGGTCGACGAGCTCGACATCTTTATCCATGGGGAGTGGATTCAGATCATAGTCTTCAACGGTCACTCTCTCGTCTATCTCAACAACGTCATGATGCAGAGCTTCTGCTTTCTTGACATTCAACGCAAAAAGCTTCGGGCGGGTCTGATCACCAATGACGCAAACATCGCGGAAGCCTTCCAGCAGTCAGTTAAGGCGTATGAAGAGGGTGCGGTTCCAACCTATCGTAGTCGCCAGAGCGAACCTTTCGCCCTTTTGTTCCAGAAGAGCATTGGTTGCAACGGTGGTGCCGATGCGACAAGAAGCTGGATTGTCAACACGGCAGTGTCGAATCACGAGGGCCTAAAAACATACCTATGCGAGAGCCATCCAAGAGTTCTCCACGTGGGATGGAGCGGCCCTCAAATGTTTCCAAAACTCGGCGAATGGCTTCAGTGGGAGCGTCTCGATAGTTCTGCGGATCCACCGAGAGCAGCTTGAAGATCAAGCTATCTCGACCATCGCTCGAGGCAATGACATCGCAGAATGTACCACCGCGGTCTGTAGATAGTCTCAGTAACTTGGTCGAGAAAAGGATGCTAGAAATACCTATGGCAATATGGATGTCCGGCTTCATTTTTGTCAGTGAGACTTGCAACCAGCGGCAGAAAGACAGTGTTTCCGGCACTGATATAGTGAGGCACGCTTGCCGGATGAGGAAATTACTGTCGGCGATGCCCCGACTCTGCGAGGGATGGCGTCATTGTGGCCATCTGCGATAGGAAAGTGGGGCCCGACAATCGCGATTGGGTTGCGCGATGTCGCCATCCTCACCTTTGAGTGCAGCTGCGCAGTGCATCCAACTACCATCATCGCCGACATGTCGATGCACCGATTCCGGGTGGGCAAGCTTGGGTCAACGGTCACCAGCACACAGCCGGCTAGAGAGACGGTGCCCACATGCATGCGATGCCGCCAGCTGAAGAAAAGGTGTAGCAGAACGCGACCACAGTGCGAGTTGTGCGCAAGGGCAGGCACAGATTGCTCGTTATCCATCGACGTTACTTCCCCACTCCAGGATAGGATTCGCTGGTTGCACGCTTATATCGCCCAAGAAGTGCCCGAGATTGAGTCCTTGCCAACCGGCTCTGAAATCTCCAATTACAGCCATATCACACCCGCGCCGGAAACTGGCCAATCTGATCGTGTTGGAGATGAAAACGATGATGAAGCCAATGAACCACCGGGCAATGAGCAAAGATTACCTGATCTGGAATCAAGCATGGTCGACCTTGTCGATGCCTATTTCCACCACGTCAACCGAGCATATCCCTTCATCGACCGGACACGACTGATGGCCGATCGTGCCTCCACAATGCTGTATTTGGTAATGGCCATCGGCTGTACCACCCTGGAGCGCGCTGGTCGGCTGCCCAAGCATTCCATGACAAGTTTCAACGTGTCCTACGCCGTCATCGTTCAAAACTGTCTGGCGAATGAGTCTTTCGACTCGTTGCAGACTCTCATGCTGCTCGCCTTGTATTCCTTGTTCGATCCCAGCGCTCCAGCCACCTGCTCCCTTCTCGCGGTTATTGCACGCCAAGCACACTTCCTCGGACTCTCTCGCAGAAACAACACCCTCGAGAAAGCGTCTCCCGTTGCTGCAGAATTACGCCACCGCCTCTACTGGAGTGTATATACCCTTGACCGCATCGTGGCTGTATCGGTCGGACGACCCTGCTTCCTGGATACAAGGCATGCAAACATACCTCTCCCCAGCTTGACCGTTGATGAGTTCGCTTCTTGTGATCGCACAACGTTCGCCTTGAGCCTGCAGGTCAACCGTCACGTTGTCCAACTTCGCCAAATTGAGTATGACATTCTGTCTTCTATCCACCTACCACCGTCTAGCAACACACACGCTCTGCCCCCACTTGATAGAAAGGCACTATCATCGCGGTTGCGTTTGCAAGTGGAAAATTGGTACAGTGCTGGCTGTTTGATCTGCCCGCCCGACCCGGATAATGTACCAATTCACGACTCTCTTTGTTGGCTGAATGCGCGCTATTACCACCTCCTTATTCTGATTTATTACCCTTGCGTGTCCAATACGAGCTCTGATCACGCTGAGCTTCTTTGCTTCACCCAGAAGTTCCTGCAATGCAATTCCGTGTTGCTACAACATGCGCAACTCCCCTTGAACCGCGTCACTCTCTGCCGTATGCTCCCTATCTGTGTCATATTCATCGAGTGCTACACCAGATCTGGAGAATCATCCTCGTTTCCAGCCTGGAAGGAGATCACCCTCTGTATCGAGATTCTCTCTGCTTTTGATGAGCAGTGGCGCCGAGCCCATCGCGCCGCCGAGATTATGCGCCGCTTCATGGATGCTGCATGCTCCTTTGCTTCCATCAGCGACGTGAATCGAGACGAAAATATAGTTGATGTCGTAAAGGATCGACTAACAAAGTTGATAAAGGACACGATGGGTAATATGTGCTGCTATCTTTCCGTGGAAGGCTGGGACGAAGACGCTACTGGAGGCTTAGACATTGGACTTTCGCAGTTGGCTTCAGCGAGCCAAGACACGCATCCAAATGGTGATGACAATGTCTGGGAAATTGGTGGAGCTCATTGGATGGAATTCTTATGAACGGCTTTCTCACAGTCAGGGCGCTTTTCGGCCCAGATTCTGCGGCCTAAAGTAACAGGCCCAAGGGTAATTGCAAGCATTGCTATAGCAAAAGAAACTAGAGGCGCATTTTGTTTCCCTCACTTAGATAGGCACGTCAATATTTTATTGCTGAGTTCTAAGCTTCGCAATCCCACTTCCTTCCATGCCCTTCATCGCAGATTCAAGCTTCGTCAGAGTGATCTTCGCCAGTAGTGTCCTTCCTATTCTCAAAGAAGCCCTGGACAAAATCAATCCCAAACCCGCACGCAAGCGTCAACAAAACAACGAAGACCAGCCCCGACGTCCACGCGTGCGTGCCAGCAAATTGAGGCGCTTTCGAGCTCGGAAAGACGTACTGCTGGTACGGAATGACGAGCCCGTTGCCGAAGCTGTTCATGAAGCCGAGAAGGAACGCTCGCAACTGCTGGTCGCCGCCGCACACGCTGTTGGCCCAGCCGGCGAGCAGCGGGGAGAAGCACCCGTAGCACCCCGACAGGATGAACGCGGCCATCTTCAGCTTGGACGGGACGTGCCAGACGACGAAAACGGCGTAGCACAGCGCGAGCAGCGTTCCCACGGCCAACGCGACGGGACCGCGGCGGCCGAGCTTGTCCGAGACGATGCCGGTCGAGATCATGAAGAAGAAGTTGACGGCGCCGAGGGCGGTGGGGATGTTGTTGATCTGCGTAACGGGGTAGTGTTCTGCTTTCAGCCAGAGCTGGAAGAACTGGATGATGTATGAGCCTGCTGTGAACGACCACAGGAACCAGCTGGACGGGAGGTTAGCGTCGTCGTTTCGTTCGTGGTATACGGTTGGAACTTTACGCTAGAGAGAACGTGTATAGCTGCCAGGACATGAAGATCCTTCGGAAGACTGTGTAGTCAAATTTGCCTACTGGCGACCTGCCTTCCGAGTCGATGCGCTCGATGGACTTTTTCTTTTCCCACTCGGTGAGGTAGAAGGCTTGGGTGGTTTGGGGGGTGTCGGGGAAGAAAATCTGGAAAAGCGCAGTCAGCAACGTGTGGAAGAGAGGTTGACTATTACTTACAAGTCCATATACAACGACCGGAATGCTAAGCAAGAAGTCGAAGATGAAGAGCCAACGCCATGCAGAGAGACCGCCTTTTCCTTGCATCCCCTTGTAGAGTGCGGATTGCAGGTACCCCGAAAACATCTGGCCAAGTACACCGGACATGACGAATAGAGAACTGCGCCGGGCCAGCTCCGATTTCTTGTACCATGAGCCGAGCACGTACTGGATTCCTGGCCACGCGGCAGACTCAAAGAGGCCAATGCAGAACCTCAAAGCATAAAACTGTTTTGCCGTGTTGCATTTGTAAAGAAACAGGACGAAAAGCGACCAAATCATGAGGCAGGAGGTGAGCCAGTATCGAGGGCGGACAACAGATATGACCAGGTTGACCCAAGGGCCGCCGACAATTTGCCCAATGTTGAAAAAGGTGTTCATCCAGCTCAGCTCATTGCCTGGACCGAATCCAAGCTCGTCCTTCATGCCGGAAACGTAGGCATTGGAGACGTTGTTCCCGTCCAGCTGCTTGATGAAGAAACAAAGGCATCCGAAGCTCAGTAGGAACCAGTCGAGTTTGAAAATGAGCCTTTTTTCAGCTTTGGAAGTACCAGGATCGTGCCAGTGCAGCCAGCCATGACGCTCGGGGGCTTTCTTGCTGATTTGTGTATCTGATTCATCTCCATCGTTAATTGTAGTGGATGGATCCACACGTACGTTGAACGACTTTGTTTGCGCGGCTGCCATGTTTCAACTGGGGAAAATCGTTGAATGATATCGAGGACTCTGAAAGAGCCGTCTAATGCAGGTCGCTTCAGTGAGGACGAAAGAATAGGACAGCGTAAGCCTCACGGGGTCTCAGACGGAGATATGTATGTGCATATGGAAAAGTCGTTATTCCTCGCCACTCGCAGTTGAGCTGGGATGTGCTCGCTTTTCTTACCCGTATAGGTAATTTTGAGCGGAAAGACTCCGCTATCTGTGATGCCGCTAACTTTTAGACTATTGCGTCATCCGTGACCACACCGCGCCGGCATGTTGGGTGGGGGGAGAAACTTCATTGGAGGCTTGTTCAAATTATCACAAAATTTTGGTTGACTGGGCGCTTCTCAATATTCTACTTGCTACTGATGTTGTGTGCAACGACGGCGTGATAAGTTTATCTTTCCCGACGTGACCGAGATTGTAAATGTTTTATGATTTCATAACAGTGCAGGCTTTATCTGCCTTTAAATCCTGAGTAATGAAAACAGTGAAATTATTTATTCCTGTAGCATCAGATCTGCCGTGGGCCCAAGCATCCGCCATCATCACTTTTTGTGATTCCCATACTTCCTCTAGAACCTTGCGTTTGATTTCACTCGCCGGTAGCTACGCTCAGTGATTTCCACCTCGCAGCCTCATCTATTCCAGCACATAATTACAGTTCATGCACCAACCGATCTGCTACCCTCATTCCCCTCGCCGACCAAGTCCCGCTCCCCCATCGCCTCCAAAGCCCGCTCCCGCCAAGCCGTGAATGACACAGGCTTCATCCAAGGTTCCACCATAGCCCCATCCTCCGCCGTCAACGCGCAAAACCTCACCTCGCCGCCGCCACCACCGCCCCGATCAGCCGCTCCTTCCTCCACAACGCCCCAGCTCAACGGCAACGCCGAGATGTCCTCTTCAGGACATTCCGCACCATCCGGCAAACCCTTACACGAAGGCGACGCAGGCGAACCCGCAACCGCCCCCTCCCGCCTTGGGTGCGGCCGACACGCAGCCGCGATAGCCGCGCTGCACGACCCGACGACAGGCATGCCGGTCTTGAAACGCGGCAGGGCGGCGGCGAGGAGGCAAGCGAGCAGCGCCAGCAGCGCGACGAGCAGAAGCGCCATGGCGAGCGGGGAGAAGCCGCAGCCGAAGAAGCGGTCTGACTGTTCTGCTGCTGTTTCTTTTCCGCTTATATCGTCTCTGGCTCCGGCTTCGCCAGCATCCCCGCCGTCGACCAGGCTGACGGTAAACACGCTCTGCGACGCGAGCCAGTGCAGCAGCGTCGACGCGGCCGACAGCGGCACGCCGTAGCGCCAGGGCAGCTGCAGGAAGTGCGAGGCGCGCTGCGCGCCGCGCGGCACGCTGGAGATGCGGAGGCCCTTTTTGCCGCCTCCCATCTCCGCTCCTCCTCCTCCTCCGCCGCCGCCGAAACCGTCCCACTCCGTCCCCAGATACAGCGCGGTGAATAGCGCGTTGTAGGCGCAGTGCAGCAGCGACAGCAGCGGCTGCCCGGCGTTGGCGAGCAGCGTCGCGCGCCAGATGGTGGCGGACGGGCCGACGGTGGCGCTGCTGCTTCCGGCGATGGGCATCAGCGTGTCGATGTTGACGCTGGCGCCGATGCCGGTCGCGAAGGGGTTGCGCGAGGGGTCGCGGCGCTGCACGCGCGTGATGCCGAGGGCGAGGCCAGCGGTCGTGAGGCCGAGGATGGCGGTTAGGAGGAAGGCGAAGGCGAGGCGGCGGGAGGGGGTTGTGGCGCTGAGTTTGCGGTGGCGGGGAGGCGGTGCTGGTGGTTGCGGTGGGGTGGGATCGTGGGTCCATGGACGGTGGTTGTGGAGGGCGTCGAGGAGGTGGGAGAAGGGGATGGTGCGGGTGGATGGGTCGGGCCGCTGGAGGAAGGAGCTGATGGCGTCGCCGAGCGAGAGGAGTGGCGCGATGCTGAGGTGGTAGAGGGATAGGAAGAGGAAGACGAAGTGTAGGAGGGTCACTACGAGGACCATGGCGGCGAGCTGGGAGGCCATCTCGACTTTGCAATACTCCTCTTCTTTCTGGCTGTAGCAGCCTGACACGTTCCACGAGTCTGCGAATGGGGTCCATGAATCTTGTTGCTTGAGGCGGGAGATATCGCATTCCGAGCTGCAAAACTCTGTGTTCGAGGTGCTGCATGTCCATGCCCGGGCGTCGTAGTGGCAATCTCCATCGCATTGACTCTCGCACGCTGCTCTGGACTGCTCCGCACATATCCACGGATCCGGACCTGAAGGACAATTGGGCCCGCTTGAACTGGAAGAAATGGGTGCCATGGCATCCGCGTGCAGGTTGTGATACGGCGTATCCGGTAGATCTGCCCGTTGGTCCAGCTCCAGGATCACAAAGCGACGGTCGGTTACGAAAGCTTGTGCGAAAAGTTCGATGCACTCTTCTCGGTTCTGGTAAGTCAATGTGGTATTTTTCCAGGTTGTGCCATTCGTGGTTTTTGCAGGTCCCAAGAATACGTCGTCGTAGTAGGGAAAATTCAGCATCCATGAATCAGGCTCGATAAACGCCGAGACGTTTGTTCCGGAACGTTCAAAAGTTCTCGGTTGCACTGTGTAGACGTCATATGAGCGGGTGCCAATCGTCAAAAACACGGTAGCGTTGAGTCTGTTCGTCGTGTAAGTGCGAGCTTAAACATGATACTTCTTGACTTACAGCAAGTGGTGCACCAGTGAGGTGGCAGCAAGGCAGGTCCAGAGTACAATATTCCGCTTTCTGATGTAGGGTACGTTGCGGAAGCTCGGGACGCCAATGTCCAGCCAAACATGTTTCTCATGAGCTTTGTCAACGTCGCTTCTTGTTGGAGCAGACAAACACTGCATGGCGTAGTTGGCTGCTGAAAGGAGCATCGTACTCGCAATGTTCATGTAAAGATGTACTGTGATGTTGGTCCACCGTACTTTTGAGCATGGCCCTTCTCGAAGAATAGCAGTGCCTTGGTCGAAACGTCCCGGCATGGTAAACCCGGGGATGGTTGCTGCAAGGTTGATGAGAAACACTGCCGCCGAAACAATGACACCCGCCCTCAAGCTGAATTTCCACCCAACCCAGCCACGCTTGACTCTCCACTTGTGGAACTCTTGCAGTTTCGAACCGGACTTCGTTTTCCCTTTCAGTGGCAATATGCTGCTCACTTCTGTTGAACTCCATGTCCATGACCTTTTCGAAAAACGCGTCTTCAAAGAAGGCTTTTCCTCGTCGACTTCACTGCTGAACGAAGACTGGGATTCCATTGTTGGCGATGGCAAAGTTTGCTCGGCTGGTGAAGTTTGTGTTACGAGAGGAATCTGGGGTGTTCAATATGCTGACCGAAGGAATGCTTACTATTTGTGCTGAAACGCCAAGTATCGGGTCCCCAAGTCCCTAAGCTAGCCCCCACCCCGAACGCCACATCCGAGACCTATCCTCAAATGATATCCCTCATACTCACCAAAATGGTCGCTGACGAGATCGCTAACGTGAGGAATAAAGGATAAACCGGCTGCCTAACATGCTTTTTCCCCTTTCGTCCTCCCTTGCACAGCTGCGGCTGATAGCAAGCTGCTCGAAAATGTCGTTGATTGGGTTCAAGTGGTACGCTAAGTATTTGTGCATAATCTAGTAGTGTAGTTTATGCGCTTACCGAGCAGACTGCCAGCATGGCGATAATCACTTCTTGAAAGTCTTGCCAATATGCTGGGCGCTCCAGGCCCGCTATCCAATCATAGCCTCTCTACGGTGCGTCGCTTGTATGACGTCAATATACTTTGTACAAATGTGCACACTTCCCGGATTTGATACCATTGACCACAGCCCCCTCTGCTTTTCTACCTCTGGCCCTTGTCCTCCAAGGTAAATTCTTTACAGCGGCGTCTATACATGCAACGGAGTAGCATTACCAACAAAAAAAAAAAAAGGCGGGTGTATGGAAGCTACATGCGGTGTTGGGGGTGTAGTGTGGGAGTGTACAGGGTCGGGGTGGAGAGGCGGGAAGCTGAGAGGAATACGGAGGGGACTTTAAAGCCGCATTACGGTGCGTGGTGGTAGGTTTGTGCTCAGAGGATGGATTGGCCATGGAGTTGGTCTTGTGCTTCGGAGAGATACGTGTGTATAAAATGAGCTTCGTACAGTCTTGGCCGTGAAATTGCATTTGCCTTGATTTGGTATTCAAGGTACGTGTGCTTTAGTCATCTCTTTCTACTATGGTATACCGCGCCCGATGGCACAGCTTTCGCAATCTGCGCAGTATTACCGAGTAATTACGGCGTCCGGAGTCTCAGTATCAATTGGCTGTGTAATTGGCCGTTTGGAATTGCCAGTCGACAGCCAGGCGACTGTCTGTCCGCTTGGATACTTGGACATCAATTGCAACACTCACCGCCACGTACGACCATAGGTCGCAGAATGCAGGGCTTCCCGTCCGCTCAGCCGTACTTAAGCTGCGAACCGGCCGATTAGTACTCAAGTGGGTGACCATTGGGGAATCCCGGCTGTTGTACGTTTTGTTTTGTTTTTGCTGGTCGGTGCGTCTTTTCGCGTCTGCCGCGAATCCCGCGCGATAAGCGAGACCAGTCGAAGGGCTGGCCGGCTTCCAGTCGACCGTGAAATTTTAGTTTGATGGGCTTGACTCAAGTGCATTCCCCAATCAAGCAACATTAGGCTTGTTTTTTGTTATGATCGCCGTTCTGGAGTTGCAGAAACTTTAAAAGTCCCCACCAGCTCCTTCCGGCAGGAGCAGAGGTGCAGAGATGAATCCGAGGCTCACGCTGATCATCGCCGTACATCGCTTGTGCGAATCCTTGCAACACGTGTGAAACTCGCCAGTCGAGAACGTTGCGCTCGGAAACACTTTCCGCTCTCATGCGCACCATTTTCGAGAGACCAACGTACCACTGGCATCCGTGCGTTGTCAGCGACACCTCGGCTGGAAAGAACGGGAATCTCCTGAATTACCAAGTTGTGCACTGATAATAACAACACCTGTTATTATTGAGATGCAGGTGAGATTTCATTTTCCTGTCGAGAGTTGGTGGCGAGCAGCCAAAAGCAGAGTGGTGTTGGGAGATGCGTTCCTTTTCTTATAGTTTATTGTTTAGTTCATTTAGTAGATAAAGCCTATAGTTAACCATCTGTTTCAGCTGCACACGCAAATGCTGTGCTGCCTTTCTGGGAAACGCTGTGGCAGAAGAAGAACCAAGCAAGTTTGCAATCACCAGATGTGGCGGAACATGGCGGAACATGGCCTATAAGAATGTTTGGAGAGGCGAGGGGAACAGAGGGGAGAGGATTGTAGCGACGTCACGCAAGTGAGGTTTGCAACGCCGGCAGTTCGGGAGCTGCACCGGCGCGTTTCAACACTCGTTCCACCGCGCAGAACGCCAACGTCACCAACGCGCCTCATGTCGATCCGGCCAATCAGTCCAAGAGGAGTCTACTCTAGTACCGACTCGAGCCCCAGAAAAGTGCCACCACCTACAGGGCTTTTTCTGCGCCAACGGTCCGTCGACCAGCCATGGCGCTTCAACCGCCCCCACCCGGCTGTATCTCCGCTGCACGATTCAACACCAGACGTGCAGTTTTGGTCGGTTCTGTGCGGATGATCTCCACTCCGTTGCACACAGCTCCACTGGCAATCAAAGCATGACAAGCCACTGCGCTATACCAGTCTCAAGTCACAAGAGAAGCACCCAACGTCGGTCCAGACCGTCAGCCACTCCGCTGCCTGTCCGCACCGCCATGGCCGCGTTCAGGGCCGACGGCTCGTCACGCCGGGGAAGGACGCAATCTTCCTAATGGCACCGCGCACTACAAAACCGCTTGATCCCTCCACGAGAAGATGCTCAGTCACTGCCATTGCGCTGCCTTCTCTATCCACTCATTTCTTCGCCAGCCGGCTGGCTTTACAGTTTCTCCCAAAACTCAAAAAACCTCCACATTTGTCTCTCCCTGAATCATCATGAAGTTCAACACCCCCACCATTGGCGCAGTCGCCGCCACCCTCCTCAGCCACACCGTCCTCGCCAACCCCATCCCCGGCACTTCGCCCAACCCGCTCGCCCGCCGCGCCAACAGCGGCGAGGCCACCTTCTACGGCGGCAACCTGAACGGTGGCATGTGCTCCTTCAGCGGCTACACCCTCCCGTCCGGCATCTACGGCACCGCGCTGTCCGACTCCAACTGGGAGACGGCGGGCAACTGCGGTGCTTGTCTGAAAGTCACGCGGGGCAGCACCAGCCTCACGGCCATGGTGGTCGACCAGTGCCCGGGCTGCGGCACGAACCACCTCGATCTGTTCCAAGACGCGTTCTTGAAGCTGGGTACTGCTAGCGAGGGCATCATCGATGTGACCTGGGAGATCGTCGATTGCGGCATCACGACGCCGATTACTCTCAAGAACAAGGAAGGCACGAGCGCATACTGGTTCAGCATGCAGGTTATGAATGCGAACGAGAAGGTCAAGAGCCTGCAGGTCAGCACGGATGGCGGCAGCACGTGGAAGGATACGACAAGGACCGAGTACAACTACTTTGAGAACTCGTCGGGCTTTGGGACGGATACGGTGGCCATCAAGGTGACGGGCGTCAGTGGCGCGACCATTATCACCAAGGATGTGAAGGTTAGCGGAGGTGTGACGAAGCAGGCTGCATCCAACTTTTGAGGAACGCGCGGCGGGTGGTTGACGCACCGATGAGTTTCTTGCGGTGATGTTTCAGGGCGGTCAAGGTTGGTGCTGCGCACGGTGATGTGCCTTACTTTCACGTACATGTTCCGCTTCTACTTGCCAATTGCAAATTTTGATGGCTCGAGCTGTCTTCTGGAACCTTGTGCTCATGACTGTTGAGGTCTGAGATGGGGAAGATTAGCGTGAATCATCATCAGATTAAGATTAACAAATTATATCCTAATCCTCACCAATCACCACTCTTGCATTCGTGACACCGACAACTCAATGCCCTATAACATCTGCATTATTATTTTTTCATCCGCTTTCGCCATTCCCCGCGCGCTCTTCGCTCCGAATTCCCGTCTTCGTCTCGATATGCTCATCACTCAACACGCTCCTCTCCACAAACAGTGTCGCCACAACAGCCACCCCCGCCACGCACGCATATAAAACCCACACATTCCTCAACGCGCCCGCATACGCCTCCCGCACAACCCCTTGCAACCTCGCTTCCCCCCGCAACAGCTCCCCCACCCTCTCCACATTCGCGGCCGCCGCCTCCGCACCCGCCAGCTCCCTCGCTACCGCCGCATCCACCCCGGCCCGCACCAGCGCGCCCTCCCGCGCCGCCATGCCGTTCGCAAACGCCGCGCCACCACCCACGACGCTCAGCGCCGTCGCGACGTTGCGCACGAAGCCCAGCGCCGCCATGGCCGCCGCGACGGCGTCCTGCGGCACGCGCGCCTGCACCGCCAGCTCCGGCGGCTGCAGGCAGGCGCCGACGCCGGCGCCGACGAGGACCTGGAGGCCGACGAATGTCGCCGTCGATGTTGTGTTGTTGAGGAGGATGAGCAGCCCGGCGCCGAGTGTCATGACGAACGCGCCGCCGCGGAGGATGGAGAGGTACGCGCCGGACCGGTGGATGAGCACGCCGCAGGCGACGGCGGTCAGGGCGTTGGTGAGGACGAGCGGGAGCGTCAGCAGGCCGGAGCGGGCGGGCGACAGGGCGCGCGCGGATTGCAGGTAGAGCGGGATGTAGTATTCTAGGCCGAGCAGGACGATGCCGTGGGCGAAGACGGTGGTGTAGGCGGCGGCGTTGGAGCGGGCGGAAGCGTCGGCGCCGAAGAGGGTGTGGAGGGGGATGATGGGATGCTTGGCGTGTTTGTGCTCGGTGAGGATGAAGAGGGCGAGGAAGACAGGGCTAAAGGCTAGCAGACAGATGATGGTGGGGGAGGACCACGGGTAGGTGACGCCGCCCAGGTTGAGGCCGAGGAGGAGGAGCAGCGTGAAGCCGAGGATGGTGAGGATGCCGAGCCAGTCGATGGCGAGGAGGCCGACGACGAGGGGCGTGCGCGGGTTGTGCACGTCGAGGAAGAAAATGGTTAAGAGGAAGGCGACGCCGGTTATCGGGAGGTTGAGCCAGAAGATCCAGCGCCAGGATGAAGAGGCGAGAAGGCCGCCCAGGACCGGCCCGATGCCGCCTGCCATGGCCCACATCACTTCGACAAGCGCGAGGTAGAGACTGCGCTGGCGGAGGCTGAATATGTCCGTGATGATGATTATGGTCAGTTGTTGGAGCCCGCCGCCACCAATGCCTTGGATGGCCCGGCCGAGGATCAGGATCGTCATTGTGTGAGCCACGGCGCAGACGATACTACTGACAAAAAACAACAGAAGACTGGCCAGGATGATCGGCTTCCGTCCCCAGATGTCGGATAGCTTGGCCCAGATGGGCATCACCGCTGCCTTGGAGAGGAGGTAGGCTCCACCGATCCATGTGTAACCCGAGGCTGAATTCAGTTGGGATGTAATTGTCGGTATGGCGGTAGATATGATAGTCTGATCCAAAGCTGTGATAAACATGGACAACTGGAAAGGATGAGTAGGTTGCGCAGAGTTTATTAGCAGCGTGTTACTCACGTACAGACCTATCAAGATCAGAAAGATCCTGACTTTGCTGCGAGAAGGTGTTGGCCCTTCACTGGTGAGAGTTCTAAGTTCTTTTGTCTCTCTACTTGGCTCATGTGGTGATTGGCATTCGATTGAGAAAGAAAGTCCACCATTTTCTTTGTGGCCCATCCTGAAGATTAGTATGCCAATGGAGCAACTACCCAGAGGCAGGACTGAACAAGTGCAACACGGGATAGATACAGACGAGGCAGCGGTAGGTGTGAGGATTTCGCCTGCAATCAGCTTTAAATTCGTGAACACTGAACCCCTCGCATCAAAAGTGGAGGAATTTCGCACAGTATGCACAAAAACTACGGGCGCTATAGCCAGTTGCGTAAGGCCGTCGAAGCCCGCCGGAACACGTCGGAGTCCGGCGGGATTCCGCCCTTAGCGGCAAATCTTGCCACATTCATCCTTCGAGTCTTCACCACACTCCGACGGTCACCGACGGACGCATCTATTGAGCATGAACTGCAACAAGGACGCAAGCTCACATCCAAATCTCGGCTCTTCGAGCCCCTCAGACTCGTTAGCGCGTAAGCGCCACAGCCCTGCCCTCATGGCAGACAACGGGAACGTCAGCACAAAGCGCCGACGAAGAGTGTTTTCCTGCGAATCTTGTCAGAGACTGAAGTGCAGATGCGATTACGACGTCAATGCAAAAGGCTGTCGTCGTTGCCAGACGTTGAGGTTTGTTGAACCTGCACTGGTTTCACGTACCGTTCTGCTTTTGAGGCAACCAGTATCAGCAACTGACCCGTTGTAGAATAGTCTGTTCCAATGGTGATGGTCCACGACGTTCTGATCAAGCTCCAACCAATGAGAACTCTGAATCCATGGAAGATAGGCTAGTATCCATCGACAATTATAAGGGAGATGTATACTAACGGGATGGTGATGATAGACTCCGGGCCAATGAGGAAGCTGTGACAGAATTGAAGACCTTGTTGGAATCGATCTCACAGGAAATACGTCACATTCATAATCGCCAAGACGCTTGCCCAGCCGGGCAGACCTCTCTCACTCCTGTAGTGGATGGACACAGCCATGGTCACGTATCAGATCCTGCTGACCATGCTGTTCACTCAGCTCCTATCGTTGTCCTACGTGAAATTGGCTTCCGCAGCGTTGGTGGTTCCAGGTGGATCCCTAACGTCGTCGGCACCGACATCAATGGGATGGGCCTACTCGATCAGATAACCCCAGAGGAATTCAAGCACATGTAGGCCAGTATATTTACCCTGGTTACATACATACTAACAAGGAATGCAGTTTTGAACAATCTCCATTTTTGGCACGAGAAACAAGAGACCTGGCAATCAGAAACGAACTTCAGGCCAAGGCTCCGTTTCTCTACAACGTTTGCTGCCTTCGCTCAATTCCATACAGGAGCACCCTTGTAGGTACTCCGCTACATGAGGAAATATATGAAAGAGCACGAAGATACCTTGGGGAAATATTACTGTCCAACGTCTCCACTTTGGAAGACATTCAAGCTATCCTTCTAATGAACGAAGGTTTATTCAACCCTGTCAGAGTAAGATCAACACCCCAGCCAAACCGACTATATCTAACAATTCATGGCTTAGAGTGGGATAGAGTACATCGACGGCTGGATGCTGACCGGTTATGCCGCCCAAAAAGCGATGCTGAGCATCAGTTTCTCTAAGATTGTAGCTAACATCAAGAACGGCGAACCCACAGTGGAGGACACAGCAGCAGTCCGTTTATGGTCACACATTTGCCTTTATCATCTCCAGTAATGTTCCAATTTGTATCCACAGAATTGCACTGACTCGAGTACAGCTGGGCAGCCACTACCGGACGGCCTTCAACGATTCCAACTTCATACCTCAAACATTGCAATATCATACTCAACTTCTACGACGGAACCCTTGAGGACAGCATAATCCTTGCCGAGATAGCGCTGTACGAAAGTGTGTTGCAGAAAATGAATGAACGACCTTCGTTACACTCGGAGGATGAGGAATTTGCGGAATGGAAGCAGAAGTGGAATTATCTTCTGTGTAAGCGAGAGCTTTCCAATGGCCTTCATGTGCAACGCGAGCTCACTTTCCAGCAGCACTCCCTACATCATCATTTCTCAAGATCGGCTACTCCTCTGCGTGCCTCATTCTGACCACCAAATGGCTCGAGGACCTGGGAGAGGATCTACGGTCGGCAGCGTTCCTGTCAAATAGCCCGCTCGGCAATGACGCCCCCGCGCCTTCGCGGATCCAGCATTCCGACAAGACCAACAACACGAAGGCAGCGCTTCTCAGCCTCAGAGCCCGTAGTCTGACGCACGCGCGCTCAATCCTCGAAACATTTCTCCAAATGCCGCACTTCCTGAAAAACGGCATTATGTCCAACAGGTGTCTCTGCCTCGGCTACAGCGCGCTAATCCTCGCCCATTACGGGGAGCTGCATTCGGAGCCATTGGACAGGCACAGCTTGAATCTTGTTTCGCGGGTTGAAGACTGGCTCAGCAAAGCGCCCGGAAAGTCGGCGGTGATCAAATTCGCAACCATGGCGAAACAGCGGCTGATGGCGAGGCTGAGCAGTGGTTCTGCGAACGACGAAGGTCTGGGTTTAACGACCGAGAAGACGTCTACCAAAGAGAACAACGGGAGTGATCCTCTGCATCCAGTTTCGGATGGTGCTACCGCTGTCAATACTGGCGGAAATACCGTAGCTGGTAGAGATTCTGTACATTTCTGGCCCGACAGCATCTCAGCGGGCTACGAAACCCATGGTGATGCTACCTTTCCCAACATGGAAGAGTTTTTCAGTGGGGGGTTTCTAGGATTCCAGTTTGAGTAGCAGGGAAGCATACTGCGCCAAACTGCTTCGCATTGCTTTGTATGATCCTGAATCCCATTGCAGATTTATGGTCGAGGCGGGAGTTGCTTGGGGCAGCCGTGCACTTTTACGTACAGATTTTGAGTCAAATAAAAAATGGTCTGCGCTGGCTTATGATAGCTTTAAATCGCATTTCCTGAAATTTTATAAGCTCTTAAGCCTAGTGAACTGTGAAAGGGTCAAGAATCAGAGCCGCATTGGGCCCGACAGGGGTTGAAGTGGGCTGCCGATCAGCCGCAAATACCGCCGAACCTCGATCCAAAACATGCCACGTCATTCATCCTACTGCCATCGCGAAGAGAAACGTGGAAGAAATTTCAGACCGGTCGTCCTGGATATGTGTGGAACTTCAGTGGCGGCGCAGCAGGCTAGTGACTTGTCTGACCGCTGCTGGCGTTGTGTGCGGCTTGCACCGAACGGATTTGTGGCCAGACCGGATGGCCCAGTGGGGCAAGGTGTGGCTGACGACGTGTCAGTGGGTTCCAGACAGCATTACTTGCGGGGTAGCGCAATGCTGGTGTTAAGGTCTAGAATCTGATAATCTGAGGATCAGAAGCAGGAACGACGATTTGAATTCCGTAGCTCTGACTTCCTTAAATGCCTTCAGCTTGAGAAAATTTAGATGTTTCGAAGCTCATTGCTAAGGGTGCCTGCTGATAATCATGCGACTATTGCTACGCTTCGTGGCAATTGTGCCACTATTTCGCCCGAAATATGCACCACCGTGGAGACCGACAGGGGGTGTTGACAACGTGTTCGGGGAACCATGCACTGCATTGTAGCAGCTTTCAGCAAGGCGGGCTGCATCCTTAAGGGGAGCAGCAGGTGGCTTCCTGGAGCAACGTTCTCTTCGTTGTTTTCTTTTAAGCTTTCACGCTGACCCTGAATCCCACACTACCTCATCTTCTCGACATATCATCCACCCCATCAAATACCCGCGTTACTGCAAACGATATGTCTTCAATCTCATTTCCACCACAGTTGGCTCCTCCCTTGGGGACGATCCTCAACCTGGTCCGAGGATTGAAATATGGCGACGAACTCAGATGCCACGCCATTGAAGACAACGCCGAACATCGATGCGAAGAGCTCTACAAAATTCGGATGCGCTACCTCAAGACGCTTCTGGAAACCGTTCGCCAAATGGATCCACCATTCAGCCAAGATGACGCCACCCAGTTGGCCGCAGTGCTTCTCTGCACGAAGCACAGGAAGGCAAAGGAACAAATGGGTCCTCTGGTCCACGCATTCACAGCTACACGAAGCCAGGGTTCCTCGAGCTCAAAGGACCAGACTGGGCCGCGTAGAGATTCTATGCGTCCACTCGATTCTCTGGTTCAGTTTGACGATGCCAAGCAACAGCTGTTGGATTCCCAGCATGGATTCCGGTGCATTGCACATGACGTGGCGACAGGGAGGTGTAGCAACGAAGTGAGCAAGGATAAGGTGATCACCGCTCGCAGTATCATCGGCATTGATCTCGAAAAGGATCACAGTGAAGAGATGGAATCTACAGATGGCGATGATGATGAAGGCTTCGTAGACGAAGACGAAAGCTTCGATGAGGATGACGATTATTCCGAAGACGACGAAGGGTCTTCACTACAGGGCAAGATTCGTCCCCTCATCCATCTTCTGCTCTGCAAAGACCACTCGCACTGGTTTTGGCTTGATCTTTACCACAGTTTGTGGCAAAAGCACATCGATCCCGAATCTGTAGATGACGAGGAAGAGCCGGGGCAATGGTCACAGCAAGACTACGAGGCCACAGAGGATGGAGAATCAGACGGGTTTTCTGATTCCCAATCTGACGTCTCCGAACTTACTGTGGGCCGGTCGGACGACGACGAAACAGAGGAAGCGTCAGAATCCCTCAAAACCTCTCCCAAAACTCCCGCGAAGTCCCCAAACGCTCGCAAAGTGGAGTCTTCCAACTCTGCTACCGAAACTCTTACATCAAACGAATCTCCCAGCTCTGATTCTCCGATGCCACCACAGGATCAGAAGTCTTCTGCCCGCAAGAGCAAGCAACGATCGACAACAGGAGGCGAGGCCACCCCATCCATTCAGATTTCGGAGGCACCTTCATCAGAGTCACCACCTCCAAGCAACCGCAAGAAACCTGCGCGCAGCCCTCGCAGCAGCCCACGCCGGTCATCTACGAATGCAGTGCAAAGTAGTCCTGAATCAGGTTCAACCGATGAGGACCTAGCGGCAAACCTCGAGTCCATGAACATCGGTACGAGCCCAGCGAAACAGCCTCAAGATGCTGAAGATGGCTACACCGCCCCCACTGAGTTGGTCTTTGACGCCAATTCCCCCGTCATTCCCGACGAAGCGGCGCGCCAGGTCGAGGAAAGCCTGTGCAATTTGCTGCTGCAGCCGGTGGGACCGCAGAAGAAGAAGTCAACGGCCAACATCTACGTGCTAAGGTCAACCGACCGCCCTGGTCTGGTCAAGATCGGCATCACGGCGGATCTGCCGATCAACCGTTGCAAACAGATCAAGGCGCAAAGCGGGTTGAACGACCTGGTAATCATCCACGCGGTCAGAGACCTGGAGAACGCGGATCGCGTCGAGAGGATTATACATTGCCATCTCGCACCCTTCAACGAAGATCCGCTGTGCAAGAACCGTAACTACAGAGAATGGTTCCGGTTCGATGCGAGACTTGCGGTCGAGATTGTCAATGCTTGGGCAGTGTGGATGCAGCGGAAGCCGTATAGGTATCGATCGCTGGGAGACGGGTGGAGCGCCAAGCTCGAGGAACTGCAGTTGGATGGGATGCGACAGAATCAGGAAACGGTTCAACAGCTTTATGAGAGGCACGTCAGGTGGACGAGGCAGGTCTGATCGGGATTGATGAGATTCTGATGCCATGGCTCAGATGGCTATACGATCATTCAAGTGGCGTTGATATTTTCTTTTTACTTGGAAACGAACCGCAAATATAGAGAAAGGGAAGTGAACAATGGATTAGAGGTGACGCAATATTCAGAAGATGGGTTGTATCTACTTGCAAAGTCCAGATGATCCTTCTTGCCCATTTGCGACGTTTGCTAAGTACACTAAGTTATTAGCTCCCACACATTGGTTGTTCAGATTAAACAGGAATGCCACCGTCATCGGTATCAACAGCGCTGACGACACTAACTTGGTTGTGAATACTTAATGGCGGTTTGAAGCGGATGCGGTGAACAAGCTAAACCCTTTTTGGATAATGAATGCGCTCGGGTCAAAAAGACATGCTGATCCCGAGGTCGGAAGCATAGTATCAGCTGATACTCTTTTTACAGGTGGTTCGATCCAGTTACTCTTTTTCCATAACCTTTGTTGCCCACAGAGGTTCTACGTGGGGCCATAAGGGCTAACGCTTGCATGTCTGCTCTTTTCCCGACATCACCGGTTTGAATGATCAAAGGGATTGTGCTGTGCTGCGCGAGTAGTATACTACTTTGACTTAGTAAAAATTGCACACTATATTACTAGAAGACGTAGGTAATTTTGCTCCATAGATCCTCCGGTCGTCCATCGACCTTATCGAAACCTAATGGATAGGATTGCATGAACTTCACTAGACGATAGAGGAGTCGGGGGAGAAATTCCTCGCATGGCATCGTCTATTCGAGAGAACAGCGGCTAAGAGAGATAGCCTTGCTTAGAATGGAAACCTTACGACCGCTCCTCAATAGTGAAGAGTTGCATTGCCGGGACTATATTGGAGTACAGCCCAGGTGTTTAGTATATCCATTGCATGTTCAAGATGATGCCTAGAATGTCGTTCGCCTTCTCGTTCGTGAAATAAGTTGGCGGTGAATCATGCTCATTTGACTTTCAACCCCACTCGTGCCATTGGTTGCGAGCGGGCTGGGAGTGTGGGGCAGATCTTCAAAGTCCCTGCCAAGCCTCCCCGCGGACGGGAAAGCGGAATTTGTATTTTTCTTTTGAACCAAGCTCCAGGATGCCGAAATTTCTTCGTTGTTGTCTGCCGCATGACACGACAATTCGTAGCCTCAGAGCTGTTATCCCCAACGCACCCGAAGTCTGGCGTGACTAGAAGATCGGAAGGATCTGATGATGTAAAGAGTTGGAGTATATGTCTCGATTTGACCCTCGAACGGTCCGTTGATACGATCAATTATCTTATCTCCGAGATCCGATCATTCACTGCGACTGTTTTCTCCGCGCCAACGGTTAGTGTCGGCCTCCGCGATCGGACCTACCCATAACCATTCTCACTACCAGTTTCAGGCAGCCTGCTCAAAAATGGTTGCATTCATAACGCCATAATAGAATCAACTCCTCCTCTGTGTACTTGTCACATAAGCCACTTGATATCTTCCAATACATCGGAGATTGCAGAAGTAGTAGTACCATTGGCGAACTTTCCCAACTGTTTTATACTACTGTCTTCTCAGACTCGTAGAAACCGAGAACGCAAGGTATGACCAAAATGCCACCCGATGTCGGAATAGTTGGCGGTGGGGTTGTTGGTTTGGCATGCGCATTGTTACTTGTGGAGGCGGGATACACGGTCACGGTCGTGGCCAGAGAGCTACCGGGGGACATGTCCACGAATTGGTCAAGCCCATGGTTTGTTGACCCCAGATCCTACCATCAACGGTTTTACTCCGGTAATTGATGGCATGGCTATTGTTCGCAGTGGCTGACTCCCGTATCAGGGCAGGTGCGTTGCTCGCGCCGCATCCCGACAGCAACGAGAAGCTACAGCGCGACTCCCTTGGCTACTATGAGAAGATTTCTCGGCAGGATCCCGCGGCGGGCATCAAGGTGAGCATCTGTCCGTAATCGTCATGCAGACACTCAAACTGACCATTACCGATCCAAGCCCACTCCCATCACCGAGTACTACGATGACCGCGCCCACAACGCACCCATCTGGTACCGCAACCTCTATCCCGACTTTCAATTCCTTCCTACCTCCTCCCTGCCCGGCACCGCCAAGATCGGTTTCCGCTACACCGGCTTCACCGTCAACCCGAACGACTTTCTGCCCTGGCTCGTAGCCCGTTTGCGGTCCAAGGGAGTCGACTTCATCCAGGCCACTGTCTCCTCGCTGGACGAGCTGCGTACCCTGACCCGGGCCCGCATCCTCGTCAATGCGTCCGGCTTGGGGGCCCGAGAACTGGCAAAAGACGACGATGTCATGGGTGTTCGCGGCCAAACGATGTTCGTTAAATGCGACTTCAAGCAGGTGGCCATCCTGCAAGGTTCTGAGTACACGTACGCTATCCCGCGCATCTCGGCCGGCGGCGTCATCCTGGGCGGCGTGAGCCAGGTCTCGAACGACACGACGGTGGACCAACGGCTGAAGAAGGATATTCTGCGGCGGGTGAACCGCATTACGGGGAATGCGTTTGACTGGGTGAACGTCGAGCGTGATGTGCAGGACATCGTCGGATTCCGGCCTGGCCGTCGTGGTGGCATTAGGGTGGAGCGGGAGGGAGACGTGGTGCATGCGTATGGAGGTGGTTCGCTGGGTTATGTGTACGCGTTCGGCATGGCGAGCCGTGTCAGGGACCTGATTTCTGGCGGAAGTAGTGGCCGGCCTAAGCTCTGAAGTCGGCAGGAGACAAATCGAATTCCCATTTTTCTTCCACAAGTATCTTCTTTTGCTCTCCTCTCTCAGAATCCGTCCACGGTAACCCCCCTTCCCAATTGCCCCGCCAACTCCAGCAGCTTGTCCCCAATAATTAAATCCATCAGCCCGAATCCCACGCATTTGAACAGCGTCAACCCCTCCTCCTCCACCCTCGCATTGTCACCCTGCAGAAACAGCTCGCCCACCTCCGTCAACTCCTCCTCCTTCGTCCCCGCCCTAATCAGCTCGCCCGACTCAATCAAACACTCCTCCTTCGAATCGACCCAAATCTTCGCCGCAGCCCGCAGCGTCTCCGTATCGATCTCCTGCATCTCAGGCTTGTAGGACCCAATCAGCGACATGAACCGCGGCCTTTCACCGCCGCCCAACAGATCCTTCGCCTTGAACAGCGGCACCGTCGACGGCGTGCAGCCAAACACCGCGTCCGCCTCGCCCAGCCTTTCCCGCATCTCGCGCCCGTACGCCTCCTCTCCCGCCGTCTCCAGCGCCGTCGTCTCGAACACGACGTCCGGAAACGCTTTGCGCAACTGCGCCAGCACGCCCGCCTCCAGCTCGCGCAGCCGCGCCGCGCCGCGGTTGAAAATCGACACGCGCCTGACGCCGCCACCTTCGCCGCCAACGGGCAGGAACTTCAGCGCCAGCCGCACGTGCCACTCGACCTGCTTCCCCGCGCCGAACACGACGAGGTTGCGCACCTCGCGCTTGCCAGAGCAGTGCCAGCGCGTCAGTAGCGTCATGGTCGCTAGCGCCGTGCGGAACGCCGTCACCTCGGCCGCGTTGAGGACGCCCTTAAGCGCGCCGTCCGGTGCGAAGATGGAGATGGAGCCCTTGACGGGGCCGGAGTTAGGCAGCGTGACGACCTTGACGGAGGTGGCGGTGGTCGTGTTGGAGACGGGCATGATGAGCGTCGTGTCGCGGGCCGGGAGCGTCGTGATTGCGGTGCGCTGGGGTTGGTGGATTAGTGGCGGGCCATCCTGTTGCTTTTCCTTGGTGAAGGCGGCAAGGGCAGTGGAGAGGGCGGAGAGGAGGAGGGTGGCGTGCTCCGGGGTTAGGTTGCGGAGGATGGAGGAGACGTCGGGTTCGGTGAGGATGAGCATGGTTTTTGGATTTCTTTTTTTTTCTTTTTGGGTGTCTTCTTTTTTTGCGTTTTTGGTTTCGTATGGAGACTGTAGCCGGTGACGTGCGTAGTGTACAAATATAACCTGTGAGAAGACTGTAGATGACGTGCGGGGTATTGATCCATGTCAGTTTCATAATGCCGGGTTTAACCGCCGAGATCGGTGGGCCATGCTCTCCGATCATCGGCGATACCATATACAGATCGATTTGAGCAAAATCCAGCGGTGCAGTTCAGGACTGTAAAAATGATTCACGTCAGCAGCCTTACGTAGTAAAATGGCATCACCGGTGATTGCCTTAACACATTGTTGGCCTGTTGTCTCCGAACCGACATTGTGTGAATTGAAGGGTTGTCCTAACGGCAATAACAGGTGTACGCTACCAAGCATACGCTTCCCAAAGTCTTCACCATGACCAGTATATCAAAGCAGACGTTATTAATAACCCAATGTTCTTATTTGCCTCATCTTTAGTTGCCTGAGTCTTCTACGTGCCAAACATTTTCACGCTCACCATCATGTAAACTTTACCGATTGTCTGCAGGATTATTGGTTACTACTTCAATGGTACGTTGTCAAAATAGCGGGGACAAGACTAACTATCAAAGATATATACTACGTTTGCAGTGGGCCTATCAGTGTCTCCATAACGTTTCCTGGAGTAATATCGTGGATGTACATATTTAAAGAGATCTTCTGTCATAGATATGTAGATAAAATGGATCTTTATTTTGGCGTAGCTAGACTGGTAAGCTTAGGTACGTGCCTAATAGAGCAGCCCAAAGTTCGGTGAAGCGCCATGCATTGGTTCCATGGGAAAACGTACCAACCCTCTCCAAGTTGCCGATTGGACTCTTGCTTGGCTTCAGTCACGAATATACAAGACCCGTCTTCCCATCTATTATCCCTCAGTTTCACTCTGCATTTCAGCGTTATAGACTTCCAGCCTCCCGAAAATCTCACAGGTTCACGAGACAAAATGCGCGTAAATACCCTCTTCAATGCCATCGAGGCCACCCTACTGTTTGCTTCAACTCTTGCAGCACTCATACACAGCCAGCTCCTCGACAGCTCGCTTTTGGCTGCAGGAAGAAATAGTGTGGCACCCGAATAATCTCTCTGGTGCCACAAACTCGGCTGGAAGGCCAACCGCGCGGACATTATCATCGCAGTCGATGTATCCTGCTCCACTCACAACGGCACGCAGGCCAACATGGATCACCTGTTGGAGTTTACGATGGAAATTCCGAAACATAAACTTGCGGTGGAGCTGATGGTAAAGGTTCATACCGACAACGTGGTTGTGGGAATCCTTGACCCAGATTGCGGGAAGTTGTTCCGCCGTGTTATTGATGGGTGTAATACTGGTGGTGAGAAAGGGAAACTTGGCGGCAGCTTCTTCACACAGGGTGTTGAGTTCTGGGTCAACCCGAGGTGACTTCGGTACTGAGAAGGAAACAACTTTTAGGAGGAGGGGGAGTTGGGTGGGCTGGCTTGGACATGTTATTTGAGGTTGTTGTAGGAAGAGGTTGGTGTGGTAGCCACATCTCGGAATTAGTAGCACGACCAGCTAAGGCTGAAGCAGTAAATGGGACATTTAATCATCCATTGAAGGTGATTAGTATAAGCAGCAACAATCGGGGGGAAATTGTGGACGGGCTGTGTTCCACCAGTGACAACTCATCGCTCCCCTTGATTCCAGGTCACAGCCTGGCGTGAAGCCGGTCCCGTACTCATAAGGCCAAGGCCGTTGTGCAGCTGGCTCCACCTCTCAGGGACGTTGGTGGCATCCTTGATAAGTACAACCCAGGCCACCGGAGTACAGCCGCTTGAACCAGAAAGCCTATCGCACACTGACATGTTCCGTCTGTTCAGTTTGTAGAGTGCAGAAGCTTCCGGCGAGGTTTTGGAACTTCTTGAAAATCTTCTGAATGACATCAAACACTTCGCGTCAAGGCTATAGTACATCTTCATCTACAGATGACATTTCATGAAGTGCCGTTTAATTCATCTACTACACGTGCACAACTGATTGCCCTACATTACAGTTCTTATGTGGCCTCTGAATCCACACATGCTCATGAAAACACTCGTATCTTTCTTCATAGAAGCGCATAAGCCAAAAGATGATTCGTCGAACACACATAAGTTCGCGGGCCGTACGTATGGACCAGGGGTTAATGAAAAGGCAAACATCAACCACATGCTATTAGCATGCAGATACGACAAAGCGAGCTTGTGTCTGTTCACAATCAATGCATTTGAGCAGATGTGAAGGGTTGCTCCTCATTTTGGCCCACAATGGTGTTATCACCAGCAGGCTTCTGTGAATAGGGGCATCGTATGACAAAGCGGAATTCTCCTTGTGGTCACTACCTCTCAGCGGCCAGAATTCCCACTCGTGTACGACCGGGACGAATTTCCATTTGTGTGGAAACATCTCGGGCCAAAACTTCCATTATGTGTTCGGGAAGCTCGGGTTCTATCCGAAAGATCAAGATCTTCACCATGATTTTCCTTAGAAAACAAGCTTCGGCTCCACAGTGAAGTGCCCGCGCCACAGATCGAACATACTGAGCATAATCAGTCTAGTTCGTGGGCGGAATTGGTGTTGATTGGCTACAGGCTGTTGGAGCCTCAAAGACACCACAGCTGCGGGCCCTTGTCTAGCCACACCAACGAATGGCAGAATACTATTGGTTATGGAAATCACGACACGCCTCATATACGAGGTGAGTGGGTCGCTCAGGACATTTGAGCGCGGCTGGCAGTGAGGAGCCTGTTGTGCGAAGACCATACTCGTTCATCAGTGAGGGATTACCGTTTCAGACCCACCTATGCGTCAAACCTACCTATGCGTCTTACAAAACAAACTAGATAACAGCTATATTACGGCTTAGAAGGCCCTCTGCTAAGCCTAAGATAGTAAGGAAAAACTAAGGTTTATTGTTTTAGCTGGAAATAGCAGGCTATACGAAACAACGCAATTTCCTACTGACCTTAGCGGTCGATTGGTGAATTGCGGTCCGAACAATTAATCCGGCCGAAGTTTACGTGTAAGACGCATAGGTAGGTTCGACGCATAGGTGGGTCTGAAACTGTAGAGAGCTTGCGCCGAATAACGAACAAGGTACAGGGGGTTTCACAACGTCACTGCCCTTCAGCCTTATGTTACCTCGAGAATCGTATTTCCAGCCCTGTAGACGTGATCGGCAGCTCTGCAGAGGGCTCAGGTGGCGGACAGACCAGGCTTTCGGCTTGACCGGTGCTATTTCTGTGAGCCAAGCCAAATTATGAGCATTCATGATTGGCAGCTGTTTCTACTCTGATCTTTCCGTGGTGGAAGCTCTCTAAGAAGGCCGTGAGGCAGCCCACAAAACTTCGTACTTCTCGACATCAACGATGCCGATCGCCCAACAATCACGGCGACTCCATCACCCAGAGCCCACCGACATAGACCCGGCGGGTAACACAGCTGTCTATCCCTCGTATCCTACACATGAACCACACCACGTTGCAAGAAGGAGTTTCTGGGCGTGTTGAGGAAAGGGGAACTGGATAGCAGGTATATAAGTGCGTCCAACAATGTTTCTCTGAGTCTCATCATCACACCAGCTTCCATCCTCACAAACACAACAATACTTTCAAACCAACCGCCAAAATGAAGTTCTTCGTTGCCGCTGCCTTCCTGGCCTCCTCCGTCTCTGCCATCAGGACCATTGTGGTCACTGACACGGTACGTATAATTCCCTCCCGCCCTTCTTCTCTTTCCTACTGACTTTCTCCGCAGACCATCCGTGACAACGAGGGCCTTCAGTCCGTCAGTTTCACCGCTCTTGGTGTTAAGTGCTCTGCCTCTGGCAATGCTCTCGGCTCTCGCCAGATTGCTTGCCCTGGCCTCGACTACGCCTGGCACGCGTCCGGCTCCAACTCGGAGTACACTCTGACCTTCTTCGATGGTGTCAACACGTATGTTCCCCCGCAAATGCTTCGAGAGATCTATAAGACTGACGGTTAGACTAGCGATGCTGCCCAGGCCTCGGGCAAGGTCCCCGTCAACTGCCGTGCTGGTGGCAATGGTGCCAACGACAAGGTCTGCACGCAGACCGGCCAGTTCTCTGTCGCTCTCTAAATGGCGAGACGTCATTCACCACCCCCTGTACATATGTATATAGAACCGAGTAGCATCCTGTACCGACTGTAATCCTAATGCTTCTCTCCCAATCAAGTTGTTCAAGTCCCGGACACACGGGTTGAATTTCTTATCTGCAGCACACAAGGGCTGAACGTGACTTTCGCGATCTCATAGTTGCAGCCTGAGGGTATAATAGGATTGCTACGGTCCCTGACCATATGTTTCTCACTTTCAAGACATTTGTTCAACTCTGTATTCCGCAATTCCCCGGCCTTCTAAACTTCAGGATAGCAAAACGTTATGAACAACCAAAAAGTCAAGGACTCGCCGCTCGAAATTGCAAGCGGCACCTCTATAAAACCCCTTTTCAGGAATTTTCCCCCTCTGCCCCAGCGAGGAAGGTGGTGGAGTGCAAATGAACTCCGCACCATAGGCCCGAAGGCCCTTAGGTGGAAGATTGAGTCTGCTAGAAGAATTTATAACCTGGGGATTTGGAAATACAGAGGCAGCGGAGCTCTATCAAACTGTTCTACAGGATTAATATGAAGTTGCGTGATCACAGTTTCCAAGTTGACCAATGCCTGCTGTAGTATGAGAAGTACAATAAATTTATGGACTATTCCTGACAATGAACCACAACTGGATGAAGAGGTAAGTGCCACCAAGTCTGCGACAGTCATAACCGAACAACTACTAATCTATTGGGGCATGGCCAAAAAATGTTTGTTTCGAATACTAAGCGCATCTCCATGCAAACATTCACTCTCACCAGCACCCAGCGATCGTCGAATTTAGAGAGCCATTCATTCTTCTAGTAAATGTTAAAGGGAATTAAGAGAAGCAAGAAGTCAAACCGACCTTTCTGTTTCATTAATCATGCTTGCTTGTGGCCATGGCGTGTTACAACCCGCTTAAGGCGAACCTCCAGGTACCTATCCAATATTTCCACCGCAAAAGAACTACAGACGTGCCATCAACCAACTTCATTTCACAGAGAACGGCTCTCCGTGTTGTCTCGGGCTTTCCCACATGTGAAACTGAAAGGACCCCGCACACGTGAGCGCGGCCGGGCATGATGCGTCAGCAATGGAAGGGGGCAACCGTTTGCGGATCGACCCAAGGGTCTTCACATGCATGGACTGGACTCTTCGCAACCCCGCTTTCCGATGGAAGGAATTGATTCCTTCAATCCTTCATCTACCTATGACACTAACAATAAAGGTCGAGAATTTGAGGTGTCTTCTGAAATCTTCCGATGTAGGAGGTGGTTTTGGGATTCGGTACATGATGACAGATACACACTTCAACGAGCATTCATATGAAAGGGAAACCGCAGCCAACTTCCCGGGTGTGGATGAGACGCAAAATTCAGCTTCAAAGCAAGAGTGTCAACCTGAAATTAGCGCACATAGCCAGCTGACCGAAGAATGCATGTAAAGGACCGCAATATGATTTGTGCCATGCCAGTGAACTTTCGCTAACTGAGTATCGGCTGGGTATTATGTATTCTCCAGGGCTACTTGAGATGAGCACTAAAGGCGGCATGGAGTAGGGTATTCAATGCGAAAAATACGATCTCTACCGTAAATGATCCCCCCCCCCCCCCCCCCACACACACACACAAAAAAAAAAAACATCATAGATGAGTGTTGTCATCCGATGCGACTAGCTTGTATTTGGCATGAGAAAGCGCCCTAGTACCATCATACTATTGTCAGTAGAGTAAGCAGCAATGTGTGTTACTAATTTGATCTGTAAGTCAAGGCGAGTCTGCTGGCAAATGTTCATCGGAGATCGCGTGCAGTCACTTGAACCCGGTAAACTTCGTAATTCCACATTTTTCTATCAGCCTTGCTTTCTCCAGCATCATGCACAATTCAGCCGCGCTCGAGAGCATGTCTGTACTATGACATTCGACACTGCCATATTGAAAAAGTTGATATTCAGCCATATTGTAAAAATTCCAATGATGTTGAAGTCAAGCTGCAACTCCTACAATAACGACGGCACGGCAACGCACGGCTGAGACTTACACAATTCTGGGACGGCAGAGGATGGTGCGCATGGCTCGGTTGGTTTAAGATTGCGGGGTGATGTTGCCGTCTCAAGCTCCTCACTGGGTACGTCATGATCGGTAATGCCTTGATCCACCATAGATACTGAAGTATTGTGGTTGTTATGAGCTGTGTTGCTTATCAAAAGTGTTCTACATATAGGTTTAACCTAGTGTATTCCGCTTCTGCTTGTTGCACTTATCGTATGCCCCCGATCTAGTATTGTGACAGGGTTACAAGCCTTTGTAATCTCAAGTAGCAGTGAACACACCTGTGTCGTGTCACAGTTATCATCATCAGAAATTTAATACTAGGCACTTGTTCAAATCTGAATCATTTTCATTCTTTTCTATAGACGCGAAAAGGGGGATCAAGGGAGAGGAACTTTCTATCATATTATCGCGTTGTAATTCAGAAAGCATGACTGAGTAACTTGTGAAAGAAAATCTGTGGAATGTATAGATGGGCGATCTCGAAGAAGATGTCAGAGTTGAAGCAAGGCTGGGCCAGCATTCTCTTACGTACAAGAAGCAACTACGTACGCCACATCCAACCTATACTAGTCACTCTTCATCCAATTCCTCGAGTAAGGCACTAGATTCAGCATGTGTTTAGCAAAGTGGCAATTTTCAGTTGTGCCATTATCCGTAGGATGAGCCGAGACGAATACATAAGCCGCGCAGCCTGGAAGCAGCAATCGCAATCAAACGCATCTTTCGTCCTCATAGCTTCCCTAGCCTACCTTACGCTGCTCAACACCCCTTCTCAATCAACTACCATGCACTTCAACCTGTCCTTTCTGACCGCAGCGCTCGGCCTAGCGTCCTCGGCCTCGTTCGCCATGGCAGCCGATTGCTATCGTCTGAGCGGCTGCCACCAGTGCGCGAGTAAAGACGAAATGTGGAGGGCGCGCGAGGCGCTGTGCAACACAGACAAATGGAAAAACAGCAGTATCTTCACCTGGGGCTGGGCCACCGTGAACCTAGACGGTCGCTTCCACACCCAGCAGTCATGCTGGGACGGTTTTGAGAACATAATCGACCAGTGTTATGGCGAAAGGGACGGCGGAGTGGTAAGTGGAAAGTGTTCGGTCTTTTCCATGGTTGGCTATCCGGGCAATGAGCAAGGGCTGATTCATTCTGTTCAATGATTTATTAGTACGACTGGAACTTTGCTGGAGACAGCGCCCACTTGGATGTCAGCTTCTGCCGCTGCAGGTAGATCGGTGGGTATTGGAGGTACTGAAATTGCATACTCAGTGGAAACTTGAGGTTGAAGAAGCTCTCGAGGCGGTCTAGATTGAATGGGGTAGTACGCACATGCGGAGAGCTGTGGCATAGGACGCACTCACTTATCTTACTTTTGACTTGTATTTAAGAAAAGTTACACACTCGCATAACTAACCAATACATGCCTTCATTTGCTTTCTTCGAATGCCAGGAATGTGAAGGTTGTCTCAGAGTTCATAGCGAAAATTGGTCCGGTGGCATCGCTATTGATCGCAAACCCCGCACATCTCTTATGAGTTAGCAGCTGTCCATTAAGCAACTCGCCACTATCCCCAACCCTGAGGAAGTGTTAGAGTACCACGTTACGGCAGATAGATATAATTACACCAGAGAATCTTCCTGGATTTTGTACGAATGACTACCTTTTTATTGACTTTCAATAGGCCTACACGGTAAGAAACGTCTATTCTATATCGACATTCAGTCATCAAACCTTGATCTATCAAAATGCCCAGTAGTATCCTGCCTCGAAGCACGTTTGTCACTAGCCTCAATATCCGCCACCGCCACATTCGTCACAGCCACATGGCTCTCCTTGAGTATATACTTCTGGCTCTCAGCATCGCTCAGCTCCAGCCAGCTGCGCTTCCCGGCCTCGCATGTCGTCGACCCTGCGGCTTCAGTGCCGGCGTGCGGCGTGTCGAGCTTGTGTCGGCTGCGGCGGAAGGTCAGGGCGCCCGACAACGCCCTGGACCTGGTGCGGTCGCTGGAGCCGGCGCCGCTCTCGCCGCCGAGGAAGGGCACGTATCTGAGCAGCGGGCGCAGCGCGGGCAGCGAACCGGCGATCAGGCCTATGCCGGACTCGACAATGGACCAGATGGCGATATTGGCGATGTTGTAGAGGTAGTCGGTCGGTTTGTTGTAACTGAAGAGGTAGCGGAGGCGCACCAGTGTGGCTGTGCTGGCGCTGTTTCGGGCATTTCTGGTCAGCATTTCTCGCTGTTGAGGGTTGACTTTTTCTTATTCCTTTGGACTTACACGACGCCGAGTGCGAGGATGATGGCAACCGAAGCTTTTATGCGGAAGCGGAGCTGGACACTCGAGAGAATGAAGACTGGCAGAATGGCGCAGGAGAAGTCGGTTATAATCGAGATGGTGGAGATGAAGTATGAGACGTTCGTGATGATGCTGGCGTCGGCACAACTGCCCGTTCGCTTATCCCAGGTGGCCGAAATGGGCTTGCACCAAGCTAGAACGGCAATGTCCGTGGTAAGGGCAGCGATACAACTGAGGAACATTATAGCGTAGAGAGACCAGATATATCTCTTAGCGGTCGTAATGCGGAGTAAGGCAACGCAGATAGAACATTTTATGGGCACGGTGCTGGCGACATAAAACAACTGGAAGAACATGAACCACTACTGAGCGAATTAGTGGGATTAATGTTGATGAAAACACGGAATGTCGACCTACCTTGCGTCCTTGTCTGTCATAGAACTCATTAAGTCGTTCAGCGCGTGCTCCAACACCATTATATGCAGCGGATATGGTTGCTTGACATGCGAGGGTGTACAGTATCTACCTTTCCCGTCAGTACATTGGCTATGAAGCAGGTATAGTGGTTGGTGGGTAGGCTTACCAGCCCAGCAACCATGAACCAGTCATCTGATCCAACTGCTTTGATTGTTCGTCGCACAATCAGACGCCCGACAACGGTTACCCATGATAGAATTAGGAGAATAATTGATACAAGGGCCAGAGTGAGACCAGGGCCTTCGAGGGTGAGGGTCATATTCGAACTGTTGAGAGCGCCCTGGCGCGAAACAAGGTTAAGGACCTTTGGGCAGAAACAATCCCACCGCATATAAATATTTGATGTAGAGCACCTCTAGAGCCATGCAGGGGCTGAAGGCACCTGGTATCGGCATATCCTCAACCGAATCCCAGCTGACAGATGACTAGTCCAAATGGACTTAGCTGCTAGCACGCGTCTCCCGAAGGATGCATAGACTTTTTTGCTAGCAGCCCGAAATGTCCGATTGGACCCTTGATACGTTAGTGGAAACTTGGGCCGTTGGAGAAGCACTCTTTGCAGGACTGGATCCTCATGCGAACGTAAGTAGCTGCACTGGAGGCGGGAGTTCCGTCCGCTAAGAAGATTATCTTTCCTATTCAAGCTAGCCCCGGCCTTAGTGAAAGGTACGACGCGGCGCTAAGAGCCTGTGCTAGTTCGAAATGGAGACTTCGCGTCGATGCATGTCCTGCTTCTTTATCCCAAAGGGGTATAGTAAATCTGCAATCCTATCTCTGTGGCTGGTTATCCCGCTCGCCTCGGAGGCACCTATGGCGGTGATGTTGGTTGGAGCAATCGCTAAAATTTCCGAGCCTTCGGCTGATGATCAGCGAGTATCCGAGTACGAGTGCCCCATCACAGCGAGGCTCCCTCAAGACGCAATTCGAATCACGAGGCACCTCCTCTTTACATATGCCGCCTTCGAATAGATTGCTTGGTTTCATCAGATCGAAGGAACAGGTGTGTTCAGTACCTCCAGATGGCGAATGAAGATTTAGCCTTCGCTGTGAGTCAAGTAGGCGATTTTCCAGCGGCTTGTGTTCTCCTTGGCTGACTGCCGAGATGCGTCGGCAGTTGCAAAGAAACTTCCGTTTTAGTCAGGGGAGAGGGGTTCTGGATGCAGATCGAAGGCTGCTGACAGAATTTAGAGAAAGCTTGGCCTTGTGGCGTCAGCCACGTTCCATCGTAATGACGCCCTAAAAGCATGATTTATAGAGAAAACTCATACCCGTGTGTCTGAAGTGGGCCTTAAAATGATTTAATTACCATTATTCCACTCATGCGTTTCTGTGAAGATTGTGAAAAATGACCCGCATGACAGCAGAAAAAGACGTACTTCATGAGGTTTCCAGCCAAGATTGGGCTGTTGCACGATTATTTTGCCCGCGTCTACTAGCGTCAGACTATGGCTGAGACGGGACGGGAAGGCCCCTGCAGCAGCCACTCTGGTGCCAGCGCGGAAAGCCTCAGCCTATGCTTCTGTGGGGAAATGTACCTTAGCAATCCGGCTGGGCCTGCATCATTGGCTTCTTGACTTAAATCCGATGCGCGTGACGATGTTTCCACCGTCTCTAACCGTGACAGTAACAGTGTCAGCGCTGAGATCAGCAGCGAAGGCAGACACGCCAGTCACGGCCAAGGACTACCTGACTGGGGCAAGATGGAAAGGGATTTTTGTGTGCCGCGTCAAGCTGATTTACTGCAGTCAACGAGAGCGGCAATGCTCATGGGGTCATGCCCGTGCCGCGCCGAGAAAGCGGTCCCTGAAGATCTTGATCTTTGGAGTTTGGGGTTGGGGGCGATGCCATTTTGATGAAGTTCTGGGCCCAACGAGGTGAATTTCGGAGTATTTCAGCTCTAAATTTCCTTTAAATCCGATACGACTCTCCAATAGTCCTAGATCGACCGACTAATCGGGTAAATGCTCAGCTATGTCTATCGGTGTTTTTCGAGAAGCTTCAGAAGTTGGATGATCAATAAGTCAGCCTATCCTTTTCCTCTCCTGTTTAATTTTTTTTTCCATTTTGTTCGCCTGCCCTATCCTGTTCGTACCGGCTTTACTGTCTTCCGATCGAAGGAAGTTACATAGTGTATAACGCAATACGAATGAGCAGCAAGCAAACTAAGCACGGCGTCCTCCACATCCGGAGTTTGCAAGGCGTCTCTACGGGAGTTTACATTGGAGTAGATACTCCAAGCTCGGCCGTGAGGTAAAGATTTTCGTAAGACATTGAGCCCTGACGGCTATGTAACTGAGATTGTCCTATTTTGCCACCGCACAGATGCCATGCAGCAGCGGCATCATTGAGAATGTTGGTTCCAATCGGATGTTAAAAGCGGCAGTCACCTACAGGATCAGACTTTGTAGGATATAATTATTTTGTCAATGCCGGAAAATGTGCATCTTGCTCATGTAGAGCCCCTTTAAAGTGTCGGACATAAACCTCAAATTCCCATCCGGTATAGCCTGAACCAGCCAGTGCTCACTCGAAAAGTAGTAGAAGACTCCTCCCACAGACAAATGCAGGGTGGACTTACTGGATATCCTGGAAAGCACGAGTGAGGACTAAATCGAGCCGTGGAAGGCATGGACGCAGGCTAGCTAACTCTCCGCCCGTCCGAGGGTGTGTCATTGGCTACAGGATTTAGCCTCAATCGCACGTGCGACTGCGATCGAATGGGCAATTGGCTGGTCTGTTTGGCAGGAGAAGAAGCGACCGCACCACTGAAGCAACATACTCGACCTTGTGCGCGAGCGCATGGCCATAGGAGATGTTCGGAAATGTCTCATCTGTTCCGTCTGCCAAAGCTTCCAGAAAGCCGCAACTTCGGCAGTAATTCAGTTGCCAAGATCATCAAATGTGCTCAGTAGATATACTACAAAGTTCGGTTCATGACTAAGTGGTATTGACAAGCAGTCCACCGGGCATGCTTTACAATGAAGTCAACGTCTTGCTGACTGCTTGTTTTGTTTGTTTCGTTTGCTCTTTTGTTGCCACCACGGCATTATTCTTTCCCGATTGGGGTTAGCTGGTTTTTTTTAGCAGTGCTATGTCTCCACCACCCACTTCACCTATTAAGTGTCATTATTTCGCATTTCTCAGGTATATCTGGTAGCTCAATGATGTTGCAGGTGCTCGTTTGTACCAAATTTCGCCCACACTCGATGACCAGTACAATACCTATCCAGGTGTTTTTGTAAAGCCTCATGTTTCTTAATAGAGATGAGAGGGGGGCTTCGTAGGATGTATTTCCAGGTACCAGAGCTCCTGCTTCCTGTGGAGAAAATATTCTATCTGTCTATAGAAATCATGATGCTAGATTTTGTATAATTCCAAGATATCTACATGTATATGCAGTAAGTGTTACCTCACCAAATAGTTCGTATCATTTACAAGAACTTCGGGTCAACCCAAATCGTGTAGTTTGCCCCCAAAACCTCCTCGATCTTCACCGGCGCACTCAGCTGCTCCGAAAACTCCGCCCTGGTCGCATCATTCCACGCACCAGGCCCCGTGTTCCCATACTCGGCAAACGTGACGTTCTCCGTGTTGTTCTGGGTCTTTGACCAGATGGCCCAGCCGGCCGGGTTAATGACCTCACTGAGGTAGACGCCCTGGAAGACGACGCGCGCGAAGCTGCGCCACGGCCGCCCCAGATAGTACACGCCGGCGGTCACGTTGGCGCCATCAACGCCCGCAACGCTACCCCCGTTGATCACGTACCACCCGTCGTCGGCCAGCTGCCGCCCGCTTGCCGTAACCCAGCCCGTGCCGCCGATGGGTTCGGGGACGCGCAGCGCGCAGTTCTCGAACCATGCGCCGGAGCGCATTCCGAAAATGAAGTCGGTGGCACCTGGGTGTTCTGTGTCAGCGGGGGTTCACATTCGGAAAGGGGGGATTTTTTGAGATGCTATCTATGGATGGATTGGTAGACTTACCCTCGATGTAGGTGTTGGCGAAATAGTGTTTGCCGACGTGCGCCAGCAGTGTGTCTTGGTAGCCGGTGAGCTTGCAGCCGTAGTAGCCCTGGTTTGTGGCCTGTGCCGAGACCGCCACGGCCTGGCTGCCCTCGCCGTACGTGTTGGCAATGTTGAGGTTGTAGACGTTGAAATTAGGCGAGTGCGCACGCAGCGTCGCCGTCAGGTCGTTGCTCAGGTTGAAGGCTTGGCTGAGGCCCGACGTGATGGTCACGGTGTTGGCCTCGTAGGAGCTGTCGTTCTCCGAATAGCCGTAGATATTGATCGGTCCAGCGTGCTTGGACACGTAGACCTGTTCCTCGTAGACGCCGGACCAGACGAAGATGTCTTGCGGGGAGGTCGAGTTGGCCAGGGAGTCGACAGCCTCCTGGATGGTCTGGAATTGGCCATCAGAGCCGCCTACAGTGATGGCTCCTTCCGGCGGTGCCGTCAAAGCAAGCGCAGAGCCGAGAAGGCTGGGAATTATGAACGAGTGACGCATGTTTCAAAGAATGAATGTAGACAGTTGCTCTTTCAAAACGGCCACAACTGGGGCTTAAGTACAAATTCGAAGTGCAGGGCACCTCATGCAGGGGCATTTTGCCTGAGATCTTCCAGATCAATGCCAAGATTGAATGCGTGATCATCGTTACACCCTAACGGAAAGGGATGCCGAAGACTTCTTGGTTTTGGTTGTGCCATGACTGAAGGCTAACCCGCCGATTTAGTCCCTACCAATCGAAATGGCAGAATGCCCGGGGTGCGGAACCGTGGGCCCCCGAAACCGTTTGGCCGAGCCGCGAAAGCCTCGCTTGAAACATTCATGACTTGCATCTTGTATAGCTTAAAGTTTTCTGAGTTCGTAAACACCCAGCGATGTGGGGTTTTATTCGTTCGCTTAGCTACTGTCCGTATGCACGGATCAATTTCAAGCTCTAATGACTCGAATGCGGCTACGAGTTGATATTGTAATACTGCCTTGAGTTGTATCTTTCAGAGCTCGCAATGCCTTTTACCCTAGTGCAGGGCCGGACTGCCGCTCTAGAAAGGCCTGATGACAGATTCGCCTCTCAAACACGCCGAAATCTTGCACACTCGAATACCAAAGTCCTTCCCCGTAGGAGATAGGGCTCGTTGACACCCTTGGGCTACCACAGCTGCCGTTTCTACTGGAAGTGGATGTCAAAATTGGAATGCATTGAAAATGCTGCAGAAAAGGTTCCTCTCGACGAACAGGCAATAAATCAGTCAACACTTTCAGTAGCCATTCGCTTTGTCTCTTCGCCGTGCGCGAAAGCATGTCAGTATTCTCTTATCAATTTTTTATTATAATAGATATCTACAGGCTTAGCTATTGCTGCAGCAACGAGAAAAAATAACTTAGATTTTAATATTGTTGAAGTTTTAGTACAGCTAAAAGATAGTGGATTTTGGTCGAAAGTTGGGTTTGGCCGGTGGTGGTTGGGTTTGGCCGACGATGGTGAGGTTTGGTAATTACCCCCTAGATTTGGCCCGGATACGCCGGAACACCGCGGAGATGTCTTGATTATCTGGCCCGGAAGGACTCGAACGTGTTCTGAAGCCGGGTCCCGTGCACACAAGCTTAAAGCCTAATTGGCACGTTCCGCCGCCTATCTATTTCTTACACAGTGCTTCCTGAATTAATCCCCCGGTTTTCGGCCCGGCCCGACGCATGCCAGCGTACCGCCCGATCATCTACCCTCCCAACGTCTGATTCACAAGCATTGATCTGATCAGCGGAGAAATCGCATATCTGTTCGACGGCATTACTGCCATACCATCGGGCCTTATTTGCTCAATTCTCTAACCGCCTGACGAGCTGAAGGCGTAGAAGGCCTTGCAATTGGGAACAGACAGCTCTTGTGAACCTCATAGCTTCTCTAGCAGTCGTGTTAGCTACTGGAGGGTACCCGCGAAGACGGTCTGGACTAGGGAGACGCTTCATCAAGCCACCGACAACAGAGCATTGATTATACCCCTGACGCAATGTCTGCTACACCTGCCAACACTGGCAGTGTGCAGGGGAGGGACGCAAATTCTTCTACTTGCGACAGATGCGGCTCGTCCAAACCATTTATTGTTATCATATGATCATTTGCCCTTAACTGTCTTCTAAAATAGGCTCTTGACTATACGCGTCCTGAGCCCTAATCTTAGTTTCCTTGAATGATTTGAGATCTCTTAAAATCGTCTAAGCTGTCCATCGAGCCCTACAGAGCAGAGACTAGCCGAAATGCCTCATTTTGAAGACGGGTAGTACATTTCTCTTCGGACTATGAGAAACGATCGGAAATTATGATTAAATAGTGTCACACTTGTCTGCAGTGTAGCATCCAAGTTTTGTTAGTCCGACGAATGCTTGTGTGCACTTCCCCCGTCGACTCAGTGGTGCCGGATCACTTCCCGCTTGTGGGCCAACGCCGACTCGTGTAAGAAACACTACATATTGCTTTCGTGCGGCGGACCATGCAGTAAACGGCTTAGTTACTCCGTCATGAATCGAGTCCAATAAGCGGTGTGACGGTTGGGCGAATCGCCGTCTTCCGCTGCGACAATTACAAGACGATTTCGAGCCACGTTTTATTCAGGATCCCGAAATCTATTCTCACTCTGACTAATTATTCATCCTGTACTGTGAACACTTTCCACAGGCTATCGTAATTATGGACAATGCAACAGTAAGCGCGATTCCATCCAAAAGGCCCCTCCATCTGGCGCTGGAAGATGTCCCCGCCACACGTGGGGCGCGCGTGCCCGGTCCACTTCACGCGGCTGCCCGACGAGTTCTGGATGCGGCAGGTCGTGGACTGCAAGCGCGTGGTGAAGGCGTTCGAGACGCTGTAGCGCGCCGCGGACACCACTTGCGCCGCATGGTGCACGGAGATCCGTATATCGGGAATACATTTGTCACGCGCTCGGGTGGTCATACCCAACAAACAATCGCTATAGAGGCTCTTGCATTTCATAATAGGAAGTAATCGCCCCAAAGATATTTCTGAACTAGCTGAAAACATAAAAGAAAAGAGAAAGAAACTAGAGAACGAGATAGCATCACTACAGCTGCTCTGCTCCAACTTTGTCCTGCTCACCACCCAGCCGCTCCAACTCCACCTTTCCAAACGACCTCGTCGGCGTGTGTGCCTCAAACAGCCGATCCAATTGCTCAAGTTCCAGCCCCTTCATCTCCGGTACAAACAGCCACGCCAACGCCGCCATCAGCAGCGCCAAGGCTCCATACACAAACCCGACCCGTGCGCCTAAGCCCGCATAGCCGTCATTGACCAAATACGGCACGGTGAACGACACGACAAACGCCGTCACGACGGACAGCGAAATGGCCAGCATGTTCGTCTTCTCAACGACGCGGCGGGAGGCGGCCTCGGCAAGGATGACGTACGACAGCGACGCCCACGACAGCCCGTACGACACGCCGAAGAGCATCAGCGACGCGACAAGCGTGTGCTTCTGCACCGGGGTGGGATCGGAGATCGTGCCCATGCCGCCGAGCAGGAAGAGCCAGAAAGCTTGCGAGAGGCCGCCACCGATCAAGAGCGGTCGTCGCCCGAGACCGTCGACGAAGAAGCCGCTGATGAGGACGCCGACGAAGGAGACGGCGGTGGAGATGAGGGAGAGGGCGAAGGCGTTGGTGAAGCCTTGTTGGGTGTAGAAGATGGTGCTGTATTGGGAGGCGAAGGATTGGCCGGTGATTTGTTGGCCGATCATGGCGATGGTGACGATGAAGGTGCGGCGCTGGGATGGAAATGTTAGTACGCTGGGGGCTCGAGGAGGTGTTTTGTGGACTCGAAGGTCTGTGGTGTGGTAGGTGATTGAACTTACCCTGTTTGTGCCTTGGAAGACCTCTCGCCAAGTTCCCTTCTCTTCGTTTTCCTTGAAGCTGGAAAGCATGTCTATCTCGAGTTGAAGGGACTCAACTGATGTATCCTTCTTTCGTAGCTTCTGGAGTGCTTGCATAGCGTCTTCCTGTCGCCCTCGAGAGATGAGCCTGTCACTGTCAGAATTTTACCGCTTCTGATCTGATTGGGGATACTGACCAACGTGGTGATTCCACCAAGATCGGGAGCAACGTAAGCAGAAAGACGGGCATGACGAATTGTATCACTACAAAGTTAACACAACGATTCATATAGTGCATGGGAGCAGTGTAACCTACGGACTGGAATGCGCCAGCTGTTATTGTTTGGTATGTTGGCTGTGCCGTAGTTGATGCCACTGGCAACTAATTGCGAGAAGATAATTTGAATCTGCAGTTGTGAGGAGATTAGGCCACGAAGGCTAGGCGGCGCAATTTCAGCCATGTATGCTGGGATCGAGATGACACAGATACCCGTCATGCCAAATGCCAGGATGCGGCCAACAGTAAATTGGGCGGCAGTTGTGGCTGAAATCTGCAGAGACACTGCGCTATCTTTCCGTCAGCCATGCGACGGCGATACTAAGAGGTCGTTGTGCTTACACAAGAGACACGAGTGCAATGATTAGCATGGCGTTCTTCCTGCCTAGCCTCTCTGCGATTGGCACGCCCAACCAGCATCCCTTCCTCGTGTCAGCCTCTCAAGCCCATGTCCGTCAAACAATATTCGCAGCATGCAAATCATACTTACGATGAGCTTTCCGAGGAATGGTGTTGAGTTCATGATGGAGGACAAGTAGGACGGCAGTGCACATTTCCCCTGTGGAGTGCAGGTACCGAACCTCTTCTCGAATGCTGTCTTGTCGGTGAGATTGGTAGGTACGATCGGGTGAAGAAAACATACGTTCCATGGCTTGAAGACCACTGAAAACACCAACCTAATCTTGGTCAGCTGGTGTTGAGTATATCAACGGTGGGTTGAACTCACATCGTATCCGTAGTTGAACATGGCGATACTCGTATAGCTACCCACATAAGTCAGAAGAGCATCAAGGGCCAATGATAAGAGAGACCAACAAAGTCCCAAAAGCCACCAAGGGAGTGAACTCCTTCATTCTGCTCCAAAGCTGCGCTTTGACAGAGTTTGTGTCGCCCATGGTTGCACCTAAAGCCCGATAAAAGCGTACATAAGTGATGACCCCGAGGATTCAGCAACTTGAGACAGCGGACGTCCTCTTTATGTGCGGGTTGCAATTTGATTTGGGTGAGGGGTTGGTCACGTCCTCAGTGCGTCGAGATTGATCCCCACCGCAACCACCAGCCGAGCGAAGCAAAGCCACGGCGTAGGCGCCTTGCCCGAAGCACACTCTCCCACGGTTATCTTCCACAGAGCAAGGTCGGATTGGTTTCCTTTACCCGTGTGGGTCATGAAAAGTCATCCTATCACTGGTCCGCTCAAGTCAATGTTTCACACAGATGGCCGACGTTCTGCCACATACAAGAGTAGTGCTCCGCTTGTTGATGCACAGAATTAGAGTGGGACTGCCTTACGCGGGAAAGTTACGTCGCTTGAACCCCGGGTATCGAAACTACCCCGCTATCATCGGCTCTAAAGATCGCTTCCCCGCATTCTGTCCGGCACATTTCCTCTCACGAAGGCTTATGTTCGGAAGAAGAATGCTTTGTGTATTGGGTGTCGTCGCAAAATTCCGTATGCGTGATGATGGTTTTGTGGAGTAGAAATGTAGGTAGCGAATTAGGTCCATTGCGTGATTGACAAGGGTGTTCGCGTGACGCAGCTTGACCGACCATCACTCCCTTCGCAACGGCTCTTTACCGGCTCTCAACATCGGGTAGAACCTACCTCATCCGATGTGACTCCGGTACTTATTGCGCGGCCAAGCGTCGCGATATCTAGATCTGGCACCAGTGCTCTTCTACTCAGTTTCATACAGAAATTCTGACCATGGCTCCCCCCAGCTCTACGAAGAGGCCAAACTTTCTGGTCATTGTTGCCGATGACCTCGGATATAGTGACATCTCGCCATTCGGCGGCGAGATCAAAACGCCAACTCTCGAGAAGCTGGCAAAAGATGGCATCCGCTTGAGCAACTTTCACACTGCTTCTGCCTGTTCGCCAACCAGGTCGATGCTGTTCTCCGGGACGGACAACCACATTGCCGGGCTTGGACAGATGATGGAGCACATGGCAGCATTTCCTGACGTCTTCAAAGGTGTGCCTGGCTACGAGGGCTACTTGAACTGGCGCGTTGCAGCGCTTTCAGAAATTCTGGAAGATGCTGGATACCTGACCATGATGTCGGGAAAATGGTAGGTGCTTTCGCTAGAAGTTGACAATGAAGATGGTGCTCTTACTGACCAGTATCTCAGGCACTTGGGCTTGACGAAGGAACTTGCACCCTGCTCTCGTGGTTTCAAGAAAAGCTTCAGCTTCCTGCCGGGCTCGGGTAACCACTACGGCTACGAGCCTCAGCTTGACGCCAATGAAATCAAGATTCCATGTCTCAACACTGATGAGCACTGGATGGACGGCGACAAGTTCATCGACAGACAAAAGGACCTGCCGTCCGACTTTTACTCTACCAAGTACTTCACGGATAGGCTGCTCGACTTCTTCCAGAAGCGCACTCCCGACGAGAAGGACCAATCATTCTTCGCTTACCTGCCTTTCACAGCGCCACATTGGCCTCTCCAAGCCCCCAAAGAGGTGATTGATCAATACGGTAAGCTCTATCGCAGACTCTTTTCCAAGTATATCCCAGCTTACAATGTATGCAGCTGGAATGTATGACAATGGTCCCGACGAACTCGCTAAACAGCGACTTGAACGCCTGATCTCTCTCGGACTTGTCCGCCCGGGCGTGGAACCAGCACCGCCGTCGGGCAACATTGGCACACCATGGACTGAGCTGACTGACCAAGAGCGCAAAGAGTCTGCGAGAAAGATGGAGACCTTCGCCGCCATGGTCCAGCTGATCGACGAGCACATCGGGCGTGTCGTTGACTACCTGGAATCAACTGGAGAGCTCGACAACACTTTCGTTCTCTTCATGTCTGACAATGGTGCGGAAGGCGTTGCCCTTGAGGCTCTACCGGTGCGTCACGGAATTTCCAAGTATTGAAAAGCTCGCTAACAGAAAGAAGCTCATGGGTGGTCCGCGAACCATGGCCGGAGTAATTGACCGGTACTACAACAACAGCTACGAAAACATTGGTGACAAGACGTCGTTCGTCTGGTACGGTAAGTCAAACCACCCCATCCCAGTAACCAACCTGCGATGCTAACACAGGCGTGTAGGACCGCGGTGGGCATGCGCCGCAACAGCGCCCGCGCGTGGCTTCAAGTGCTGGATCACCGAAGGTGGCATCAACTGCCCCTGCCTGATCCGCTATCCGAAGTTCGCTGCCGGTGCCGCAGACCAAGAAGGCAAGATCTCGCACTCCTTCACGACGGTGATGGACATTCTACCCACCATCCTCGACCTCGCCGGGGTGAAGCACCCGGGCGACACCTTCCGCGGACGCAAAGTGCACCCACCGCGGGGCAAGTCGTGGGTGCAGCACTTCAACTCAGGCGACCTGCAGAGTACGTCGGTACATGGCGAGGACGCGCATGTGCACGGGTGGGAGCTGTTCGGGCAGCGGGCAATTCGCGAGGGGAAGTGGAAGGCTATCTGGATGAATGCACCGCGAGGTAAAGATGACTGGGAGTTGTACGACGTCGAGGCGGATCCGGGAGAGTTGCATGACAGAAGCGGAGCGGAGCCAGAGGTGCTGGAGCGGCTTGTTAAGCATTGGGAGCAGTATTTCGCTGAAACAGGAATGATTCAGACTCCTGTTTTCGCTGTGACGAAGGCATGATGGACTATGTAAGGCTTCATAAGCTGCTTCGCATTGAATATATCTACTTTCAAAATTTAGGCACATCGGTTGTTTCTCAATATTAAGTTGGAATGCACTCTGACCTTGAACACCACCCAATGCTGATGAATTCTTATGTTCCGCTGAAGCTGAACAAAGCAGACACTCACACAGATAAGAGATCGGAGTAAAAGGCATTGTATTCAGCGTTTTCAAACGGCTTCTCTGTTATGAGAGAGGGATGACACAGAAACTGAACTCCTTTCATATATTCAGACCGTAAGAAGACGCAACAGAGACATGCTGTGAAGGGAGACTGCTACTACTCCCTGTAGTCACGTGCCTTTAAGAAGTCCCTGCACTGGATGGAATCCACCGTTTTAGTTGAAAGCTTCCCCAAATATGGCCCTGCATTAGACTCTGTTGATAAGTATGGCTTATTGGCCATGTGCCGAGCCGTCTTTCAGCCTCAATCTGCAGCTAAGACGGGGATAGGCTGGCTGAGATGCCGAACGGAGGCCAGGCCGTGTCTCTGCATTTGCTATCACGCGGCATGGTTTATTCTTTTCAACTGATCATCGCAAAGCATTCATTGAAAGCTGAATGATCCTATGTAAGTTGCTACAGGTATGATCTCCCATCACGACACTCTTTAGATGCCCGTTTTTCGAGATGGCGGTCCACAGCCGTATTTGTGTAACCTACCCTACTGGCCAGACTAGTCCTTACCAGCCACGAAGCCACACGCCAACGTGGCTGAGCAAAACAATTCCTTGGGATATCTAAAATTACAACATGTTAGCAACTTCGCCACAGTACAGCCTTGCATCTGCAAGCCTCCTCGGGTAGACCGGTCTCAGCCCCGCTGTCAATGGTGGCTTTCGTATTACTGTAGTGAGGCTTCCTGACACTGACCTTTTTCCTTGGCGCCCTCGGGTGATTCTCTGTCCTGGATTCTGCCGGTATAAGAGTCTAGACTTATCTTAATATAAATGCCATTTTCTTTTTGCGGCAATTCTATGCTTTTATCAGATTGCACATACACGCATTACTCGACGAATTATCATACGAATTTGCCATAACCGTTAAGATACCTGACATGGGTAGGAATCTTCTTACGCAGTGCGTATGGAGCTCACGATCCGAGACCACACAGACTGTGGGATCTCACTACGTCGTAGCTGATATCAAGATCAGGCTGGCTCACGGCACTGTCGACGGCTTCTTTAGTACCACTGATCAGCAAGTTATATCTTTGAGCACTTTGACAACCCAAATCTAAAGTTCGGCATCAGCTACTGGAAACATGTATCTTCGAGTTGATGCACAGGCTCTAAATCTCATTCAAGTCACAGAGAACGCAACTGTTTTGAGCGGGACAGCTCGCTTGTGAAGCGAACTTTGACCAACTCAGAATGGTGGATACACGCGCGGTTTGCAGGAGTTGCTGGTAGCACAGCAACCAGATTTACGTTCAGTAGAACGAAGCACGTGTTGCCGAATAATCCTCGCAGTATCGCAGCAATGGTGAGCGCACTGGCTGGATTGTCAATGTTGAATCAGAAGGTCATCTCTCCCGGCTCTGAGTAGCGAACGGACCCATAATTCAAGCGATTGGATTTATTTGAAGACCAACAATTCAGCATGGGATGGTGGAGCAGTGGCAACAACGAATCGGGAGGAACGGAGAGAAGTGCAGGTTCGGCATTGACATTGGCCCTGCGGAGTGGTATGACGCGCATGAGGTGGATTCGTGTGCTGCTGAGACATGACACAAAGCTCTCGTTCCTGAATGTCAAACGTCTTTGACTGTGGGTCAATCTTTTATAGGGTGATTGCTAGACTTGAACCTCAATTTTAGTTGAAAAGCCGAAACCCAACCTTTTCTGGCTAAACATACCCCTTTAATGAAATCAATATTTTTTAAGCGCCATAGAACTTCAACAAAACCAAATCTAGACCTCTGCAAGTAGGTTTTGGTGGATGGTTGGGTTTAGCCGGTGGAGGTTGGGTTTCCGCTTTTCGACTAAAATTAGGGCTGGGATTATTGAAATTGAGGGGTGCAAGACTACTCAGCACGTGTCCAGCCGTTCTCATATTCCTAAAAAGTAGAGAAAAGATGGGGTAAAGTACTCTACTTTCCGAAAGTGGATAGCTGCATGGCGCCATAGACGGATTTGCTAGCTGCTCGAGCTGAACTGATCAATTGATTCGTATTCCCATCCCATCGGTGTTCTTGTGGCTCAGCTGAGCCAGCCAGCCTTTGCGAAGCGAAGCGACGCGGGAAGACCGGTTACGTGGCCTGTCTACGCAGAACCGCAGCCAATCGCAAACGCGGCCGAAAATGCCAACTCTGGCGGAAGGATTTGGAGTGCTGGAGGGATGAGTTGCGCTTAAGGCTGGGCGAGTATCTTGGCGTTGTCGAAGCCGTCTCTTGTAGGCATCCCTGTAGCAACACAGTTATGCTTATGTGGTGGCTGACAACTAGTGCTGATCACGGCACATAGCTTCAGACTAGCGCCGGCTACAATCCGTACTAGTTTCGGCTGAGGCTCCATCGTGTTCGCTCATGTACCTTGGGTTCCGAGAATCACTGCCCCACCCGTCCCTGTCATTTCCGTCTGGACAATGGGAGGTGTGCGAGGTGTGCGAGGGGCTGCTTCCGGTCCCGGAATGGCATTCGGGTGTGAGTTTGATGTTCCCTGTCGAAGCGCTCTCCCTCCGCCGCGGGCTTCTCTCAACTCGTACCGGCAAGAAACAGGAGGGCTACATGATTCAACCGGTGAGTTTTCGAGTGCAACACTACGTTGATAAGCATGCCGTTGCAGCGTGGGGAAAGCGGGGGCACGGCCAATGAGTGGGAGACGATTCGAGCGAGGCAAGCTGTCGCAAACTTTAAAATGGCTCGGGCCCCGGCAGGCAGTGTTACCAGAAAACCGCTGGAGGTGGCTGGGTACCGCCGCATAGATGCAGGTGGTACGGCGGGTTGTGGAGCGCGCGGTTAGGGCCCGGTGCTACGGTGGGAAAGCGTGGCGAGTCTCCCGTTTTGAGGCTGGCTGAACTGTGACCCAATTGGGATCATTCAAATTGTGGTGGCCGAAAAAGGAACCTCAACGCATGATCTCTCAGCTGCGGCTGCGGAGGGGGTCCAGGGTGTTTACAGAGATTGAGAGCATCATCGACTGCCTCGTGCGCGTGAGTTGGAATGAGTTTGTCCAGGAAGATCTTTCACCGGTCCCTAAAGAAACCTTACATGCATGCCATGTGGGCGACTACGATGAGACTAGCTCACCGGAACCCGGCAGTATGTTGTGCACAGTCCCCACACTCAGGTATGCATGCAATCAATCGTACACTGGGGTAAGAGTCAAATTACCTACTGACCAGTAGATGACGTGGCGGGAGAGCCATGGCGCTGACGGTAAACGTTCCCCTCGTGCGATGTGATGTATTGGTGTTACACGACGTATCTCCTATATCGGAAGTAGCACCACTTGAACGGGTGGCTCTCTTGATTCTTACCGATCAATGGTGGTTGGGCAGCATTCAATGGCTAGACGGAGATTTGAAAGAGTACCTATTGCGTGCGTGATGAGGTTTGACAGCCTGGAGAAGAGCTTAGAATTCCACCGCGAATCACCGCATACCTGACGCCAACCTGGTGTAGGACAAAACAGCAGCCGAGGTAAGTGAAGGGTCCACTGAACGAAGCATGCGCTCTCCCAAATGCTCAGGACCCTGTTAGCCTATCCCGGGAGCGCCGGGTGGTGTGAGTTACGCATCTGATCGACGTTCCACGCGTTTGAGGTGGCGCTCGTGTACCACCAGACCAGCGACCCTGAAAAAATGGGCTGCATCCAATCGCAGGGAATCTGCATGCTACAATGGGTGGTCCCTACCGCACACCTGAGCATTAAAGCCTCACGCATGCACGGCAATCAACACGATCCATCGCGCGCCCCGAAGAAAAGAAAGGGTGCAGTAGCTGTCGAGATGAGAATCGGACATGGGTCCCTAAATTCCCCTGCGTTACCGAATTACAACGTGTTGAGAACGGATGGCTCGCTCCTAAATGTCAGCAAGGGGTGGCGGAGGCGGAATCCACTCCGACAGTATGGTTCCGATCAAGAGATAGGGAAATCTCAACGAGGCGTGACTTGTTCATCGTGCGTCGTAGCTTCAACATATCCGTGCCAGCGACGGCCCGTCTGATCACATTCACGATTGGAATCATCTTGACTTTGAGAACTCTGCTTTCACCAGGGACTTGGAGTGGCTGGTGGAGATGCGGGGTACCGAGGCGTAGCGTACCGAAGTTGCTTAGATAAGTTGTTTGCATCCAAACAAGACTTCCGCATACAGGAAATGGTACCTATGATCGACATTTAGCACGGGTTACACTAGCCCCTGCGGCATCGAGTCGGAGATAAGCGTTGCTGGAATCGGTTTCGCCGCAATACGTAGTGCAAGTGCGTCATTTGCTGAGACCCCACTATAGCAGAAGCGCGCTATCCACATCTGAGCGAAGAAGTTGCGGGCTTCAGCCAAGCCCCTGCTTTTGACCAGGCACGTCGCGTAGCTGCAGCATCCCTTCACACCCTGGCCAGTGGCTGCCGCGTAACATCCGCCATCGGGCATTCCCACGGATGCGCCGTTTCTCGCGATGGCCATCGATCCATTTTCCCTTCTCGTCGGTTGCATGCAGTGGCCGTGCTGAATGACATGCCAGCGCCGGGAGCTGAAAAATGTGGTTTGCCGCTACTCGCCATACTTAATTGCCCTTCCTTCCAGCTTCAACGAGGGCATGGGTAAGATAAAGAAGTGGTTTAAGAAATCAGCCTCTTGCTGCTCCTCCGACCCTACCCGTAGCTTGCACCCTGAACCTCCGCTCCAACCCCGGACTGTGGAGCCGAAGGAGACCGTTGCGTAAGTTAGCTGTCAACCCTTTCAACACGTGAAACCGAACCAAACACTCAATTTATACTCAGAAGCTCCACAAAAGCAACCACAGTCACCTCAAACCAATTGCTTCCCTCTACCACGTCTCTTCCCCCAACGAACGTCGACATGGCCGCACCGGAAGTACAATCGACCCGGTCGAGCTCTGCTTCCACCTCCAAAATACAGACTGCCGAGAAGCGAGATAGCTTCACCAGTAGCAATGGCTACCATGAATCCAATGGCACCAACGGATACAATGGGATGGTCCGCTCCAATGGATATGGATCTTCCAGTCCAGTCCTTCATTCCCCTACTTCAAGTACGACGAAGACGAGCATCCTTCGGGAGAGGACTATCCGGATGACTCAATCAATGAGGGTATTGCCGCCCCTATACGCAGATCGAGGCAACGCTAACTTTGCCATGCCAGGTACGGTTTGGAGGATCCTCAGACATGTTCCTCGACAACATCAGCAGCTTCGAGGATTTCCTCGATGCCGTTGCTGACCAACGCCTGCGATTCATGCCTCACAGCGGCAGCAAGTGGGACAAGGTGCTCCGCTGGGCCGAAGGCTTCTGCACTTACGTCTATGGCTTCCATCACATCGTGCACACATTCATGCTCCATAGCGAAGATGCGTCCAGGATGATCTGGAACAGCGTCCTGGCGCTGTTGGAGATGGGACCTCGGCACATCAAGGTCCTCACCAAGGTGTTCAGCGTCCTCAACCGTCTGGGGATGTCGATCACGCTATTGCTTCGTCAAGAACTGCTCTTGACTGCCACTTCCGAGATTCGCCGTGGGCTGGCCCACGCGTATTCCGACCTCATGGAGCTGACTTGCGCTATCAGCATGCACTACGTCGGCAAGAGCCAAGGTAATTTGTCACTCGCCATTTGCTTACCTTGACTACTCACGTACTTGACAGGCAACCAGCGGATTGACATGGAAGATTTCAATGATCAATTCAATGTCTACATCAACGCGTACTACCAGCATCGGGATCACGTGGCTGATGCCCTGTGGTCAGTCCACATGAAGAGCATCTCGGAAGGTACTTGATCAATCCCCGCCTGTATCTTGTGATTACTGACAACGATTAGCGGAGATGGACAACTTCCACGACATTCGCAGCTTCCTTGAGCCTGCCGACAGATCTGTCCAGAAACTCATGATGGGCAGGCATTCTCTCGGCAGTGAGAGGGCAGAATTCACTTGCGAATGGTTCAACTACCACCTGAACGACTTCGTAATCAGGAACAACAAGATGCTGCTGATCACCGGACCCAGCGGCTGCGGAAAGACGATGCTGTCCGACTGGATCGTCGAGTCTCTGCGTGGTTCAATGGAGTCGGATCAGTACGATGTCGTCTTCTACCGCGTCTGGACTGACATCCCCGAGACTACTTCTTCACTCAGCCTGGTCAAGGACCTCTTCATGCAGACGCTCAACAGGAACATTGGCGATGAATTTCTCATCTCCAGCGCTCGGCGAGCAATGGACATGGCTTCCAACGGCAGCCCTGCTGCAGCAGTTGAGAAGGTCCTCTGGGAGGGTCTTGCTCACGTGGCTTCGCACTCGAAGCTGATGATTGTCGTCGACGGCCTTGATCAGATTACCGGTGATCAACACGCCGTGCTGGATCACCTCCACTTCGTTGCTGCTGCGGACAGGCATTCCAAGGTTATTGTGCTCAGCCGACCTCTCCAGAAGCCTGCACCATCGAAGACGCAGCATCTCTCCATCAGTGAGAAGAACATTCTCCACGACATCCAGCTGCTCATCGAGTCTCGCATGGACGAGAACGACCGCATGTCGGGCATGAACATCACCGACAAGAAGGAGATCGCGCAGAAGATCGCTGAGAAATCTCACGGCTCCTTCCTCTGGGCCGACTGCGCCTTCCAATGCCTCAAGCACGAGCGCACGCCCTCGGGCTTCATGCAGTGGCTCGCCCGCGCCCCGAAGAGCATCGAACACTTCGTCGACCACCACGTCAACGAGCTGCAGCTGGCCGACGCCGAGACGCGCGCGATCCTGTCCTGGATCCTCGCCGCGCACCGGCCGCTGGCCGTCACGGAGATAAAGCAGCTGCTGGAAATCGACACCAAGAACCACACCATCAGCGTGCGCTACGACGACGTGACCGAGACGATCCGGCACGCCGTGGGCCCGCTCGTCGACATCGTCGAGGGCCACGTCTGCCTCAAGCACCCCAGCTTCCGCCCGCACCTGGTCGAGTTCCAGACGGAGAAGTTCAAGTTCGATGTCAAGAAGGCGCAGTCGTCGCTGACGCTCCGGCTGCTGGCCTACGTCAAGCACTACGTCCACGAGGACACGGACGTCGCATGGAGGCCTGCTCGGCCCTATGAGGCGCGCACCTACTTCGACAGCCACGCGCTGCTCGAGTACGCGACAAGGTACTGGGTCGATCACTTCCGCGTCTCCCGGTTCTACAGCACGGAGCAGAAGACCGAGATCGATGTTCGTCTCCGCAAGTGCTGGCCCAGCTCGACTTTACTCGCTGTGCTCGAGGGCGCGTGCTTCGGCTGGGGCACCGTCAGCGTCGAGCGCGAGACGAACCAGCGGGTCGCATTCGAGATGCGCAAGACGATCCTGGGCATGCACGCCACGGCGACGCTGCAGAGTATGGTCTTCCTGATCCAGCACTATACGCAGACGCGGCGCACCGAGGTGACGTCGCTCGCGTACGAGGCGTGGCAGATCAGCCGGACCATCTCGTCGTCGGACACGACCGTGGCGCTCGAGTGCGCCCACGCCTTCGTCATGGCCACCGAGACGCTGACGGTCAAGAAGCGCACCGAGGTGGTGACGCGCAAGGAGGAGATGCTGCAGTATCTGATCGCGACGCACAAGCGCACCGGCGGCGTGTCGCACGAGCGCACAATCCGCTACACCAAGACGCTGGCCGAGCTCTACGTGTCGATTTCTGAGACGGACAGAGCCGTGTCGTTGTACCGCGATCTGTACAACGTCAGCATCGAGCGCTACGGCTACTTCCATGAGGAGACGACGGCCGTGTACAACACGCTCGTGCAGCATCTGAAGGCGACCAATCGCCATGACACGGTGCTTGAGATCGTCCGGGACTACCATGCTTACGTGTGCAAGACATTGTCGGTCAATGATGAGAGGCGTGTCAAGTCGACGATGAACTTGGTGGCCATGTACGAGGAGCGGAAGGAGGTGGCGAAGGCCGAGGAGGTGCTGGTCAGCTACTGGAAGAGCGTCATGACCAGCAGCAAGTCGTCGTCAACGTCCATCGAGACCAAGGTCGATGTCGCGGTCGAATACTCGCGCTTCCTGCGGCGCCACCAGCGCACCGAGGAGGCCGAGGCTGTCATGCGCGGTGTCTACTCGGAGGTCGTGAACACCACCGAGGAGTCGCGTCAGGAGAGCTCGTCCGTCTTCAAGCGCGTCAAGGCCATCGCCCAGGAGTTCAAGTCGCTCAAGTCGTTCAGCATGGCCCGCTCCATCTACTCGCGGCTGTGGGAACAGACCAAGTCGTTGTCTTCCACCGAGTCCTCGTCCATGTCTGAAGAGGTGGCCACGGAGCTCGCCGAGACGGTCAGCGAGGAGATCACGACCAAGACGGAGACGACGACCATGTCGACGTCGAACTTCTCGACGCTGACGACCGAGGACGAGTCGACGCTGCGCGAGGTGTTCCAGTCGTCGCTGTCCATGTCGTCGTCCAACAAGTCGATGTCATCGTCTGTGATCAAGACGGGCATGGCGCTGTCGTCCAGCTACTACAAGAAGGAGCAGTACCACGAGGCGGCCACGACCTACTCGCAGATCCTCAGCAAGACGTGGTCCTCGATCGAGACGCGCGAGTCCAGCGTGCAGGAGCATTCCGAGGAGATGATCGAGGTGGCCATGAGCCTGGCCGAGTGCTGCTTCCAGCAGCTGCAGATCGAGCGGTCCGAGACCATCTACCGCAACGTCTTCCGCACGCTGCTGCTGCGCTCGTCTAAGAACAGCAGCCATCACGAGTGGGTGGTGCGCAAGGCCCGCGCCGTCATCGAGTACCACAAGCGCATCTACCGCTTCGACGCCGCCGTGACCTACTACCACGATCTGTGCCTGCACCTGCACCAGCGCCTCGGCAAGGCGCACTCGACGACCATCGAGATGTTCATCGAGTACGGCACGCTGGCTCGCAAGCTGTGCCGCCGCAAGGACGCGGTCGAGGCGTTCCGGCACATCCACCTCGCCTTCAAGCACGAGGAGGGCTGCATCCTGCGCAAGGGCGTCGAGCCCAGCCTCACGCTGTGCGAGCTGTACGAGCAGGACCACGCGTGGAGCGACGCCCGCAGCGTCTACGCCGCGCTGTGGCTCACCGTCACCACGCACGCCAAGGACTTCGATCTGCGCGAGTGGGTCGAGGTCGTGTACGAGCGCTACCGCTTCGTGCTCGAGAAGCTGTCCACCGGCAAGAAGGAGGAGTACGAGGCGCTGCGGCAGGTCGCCGTCGAGTACACGGCCACGTGCAAGACGCTGTACGGCGAGAAGCACGAGCGCACCGTGCGCGCCACGCTGCAGCTGGCCGAGCTGTGCGAGCGCAGCGAGGCTCATCGCGAGGAGGCTGTTCGTCTGTACGAGGAAGCGCTCAAGCAGAGCAGCAAGACGAGCATGACGACGACCAGGTCCAACAGCTCGCAGTCCACCAGCCAGACCTCCACCTCCACCTCCAGGACGACGACGACGACGACCACCGTCTCGTCCCTCGCCCGCCACAAGCTCGCCAAGATGTACTCGTCCAAGGAGACGTCCTCCTCGCGCGCCGTGTCCCTCCACGAAGAGCAGCTGGCCTCGACGCGCGCCGAGTACGGCGCCTCCTCGTCGGAGAGCCTGACCGCAACCCGCGAGCTGGTTAGCAGCTACAAGCGGCAGAACACGACCGAGAGCACCTCCAAAGCCGTCTCCACCCTCCGCTCGTCCGTCCTCGAGATCTTCAAGAGCGAGCGCAGCTCGGAGCGCGTGTTCGAGGCGGCGCGCAGCCTGGCGCAGACGTACGTCGCGCACGGCTTCAAGGCCGAGGCCGCGTCGGTGGCCAAGGAGCTGCGGTCCTCCATCTTCCAGCAGCTGCGCGAGACGAAGCGCTCCGAGAGCAGCCTGGCCGTCTTCCTGGCCGCCTTCGAGGAGACGGCTGTCGGGAAGCGTTCGTTCAGCGCTGCGATGGCGGATATCCGCTCCGAGATCTTCCTGTACTCGGCGTACTTCGAGGCGCTGTCGTCGTCGAGCAGCAAGTCGTCGACGACATCGATGCACATCACCACCATCCTGTCCCGCGGCGTGCGTCTCCGCACCTTCCTGCTCGAGTCCGAGCGCACCGACGAAGCCAAGCGCGTCGAGGAAGAGCTCTTCGCCAAGTTCGCCGAGCACATGTCGGTCGAGTCGACCACCACCGTCGTCGACAAGCAGACGCACCGCACCACCCTCGAAGCCTTCTTCTCCATCTTCCTCTCCAACATGTCCGAAGACACCGACGAGGACTCCGAGGAAACAAACTCGACCCAAATCTCCATCACCATCATCGAGCACGCCGTCAACACGGTCCGCGAATACGTCAACGCCGCGCGCTACGCCAACGCCCTGGCCCTCGCCGCCCTCGTGCAGCGCTACGTCGCGCTGGTCGGCGGCTTCGCGTCCGGCGCCGTCGTGCACGCCGTCGCGCGCCTCTGCCTGTACCTGGCGGGCCGCGGCACGGAGAAGAACAGCTGCAAGCAGGCGGACGCGGCGCTGTACGCGCGCTGCCTCGACCTCAGTCGCGCGCTGCTGCGCCACGCGCTCGAGGCGTGCGCCGCGCTCGGCATCTCGCTGACCGACATGGCGGTGCAGGAGCTCAACGAGATCGTTGTTGTGTTGGGCGACGAGCAGCGTAGCTATGAGGTGCTCGAGCACGTGCTGCAGGCGCTGTGGCACGATAGGACGGTGCATCGCACGTGGTCGACGCAGTTGGTGTTGGCGATTGGGCTGCGGTTGACGGAGACGAGGGCCGCGCAGGGCAGGGTCGATGATGCGATTCATCTGGCTGAGGATATCAGGTACAACCTTCATCGCGTGTATGGGCCGTTGGATGTTGCGACGCTGCAGTTTACGATGTTGCTTTCGAGTTTGTATACCACGCGTGGTAGGCATTCGGAGGCGGTGCAGCTGCATGAGCATGCGTTGACGCGGTTGGCGAATGGTGTTGGTGCGAAGGAGGATGGTGAGGATGGAGTGAGTGGCAGCGCGGATGAGAGCGCTAAGGCGGCCCTGGCGCAGTTGGAGGGCGCGCAGAAGTGCATCGCCGCTGCTGGTGGGTGGAACGGCGCTGGCGTGGATGCGGGCCGCTTCCGCGAGCTTTTTGGTGAGTTGTCGCAGAAGTACGGCAGCCAGCGCGCGTGGGGTGAGAGGAAGATGGCCCCGGTTGAGAAGTGGCCCATGAAGGTGGATGCGAAGACTGGCGCTGGTTGGAAGGCGCCTGAGACGTTTTCGTTGACGGCGGTCGGGTATGATGGTGCGAAGGAAGGTGGTGTCGGGCTGTTTGATGGTGCGGTTGCGGGTAGGGCCAAGAGAGCGAGTGCGTTGAGGAAGGTGAGTAACCACGTGGCCATGCATGGGTCGAGGGCTTCGAGCTATGGAAGTCAAATGAGTCAACTGCCAGTGAGAGCAGTGTAAGGGAATACCGCTCGCTACCCGTTCAATCTCTCCTTTTTCTTGTTTTTCCTTTTTCCTTTTAGCACTGTCACTCAGCAGGCATTGGTTCTGTGTTTCATTATTGTTGTTGTTTGCTTGTTGAAAAAAGGTTGCTTCAGGCAACCGCCTTCTTTACCTTTTCACCATACAGCCATCATTTCCACTCTCATTGTAACAAATAATGTCTATAATACTCGCGTAGGAATTGAATTTGCACGGTCATTGGCGTCGTCACTTGTTTCTCTACTTTTTGGAATTTCTCGGTTCACCAGTCACGATCAAAAGTCAGTCACTTCAATGAGATAGCATTTGTCTTGATAACCATGCTTCGTCACTGCGACTTTAGTGATATATCGATTGCTGAATCTGTGAAATATACTTTGACATCTTACAAGCTTGACATACACCCCAGAAAAGTCTGGTAAGAAAGCTGATCTGCCAGCTCCGTCTTGGATCCCGCCTTAGACTTGGGGCGATGCAGGCAATCTTTCGTCCCAATTCCCAGAGTACATAGTCAACCAGTTAAGTACATAAACTTGCATTGCTAAGAATGAGGTAAGTCGAACACCTGTGGGGAGCTGGAGCGGTCATCCTTTGTATGAACAGAATCATGACATTTGCGTCCGGACGATCGCTCCAGCTCCCCATATTTGTGCATTTATCGTCGCATTGGATACATTTGCTCTACTTCAATGTCTTTTCCCTAGTAACATCTCGAGCCTTGCTAACTTAAAGCACGAGTATTCACTGGTATACACCATGATCACATAACCTTCCAAAAATCCCACTGGTACATGTAGTCGAATGATAAAACGTAAAGGGCAAAGGGATCATATTCAGAAGGTAGACCCGACACTGTTATTCCTGTCCTCCGTGTCGTCTTCGTCTAATTCCTCCGATATCTCCATCGGCTCCAGGCTCTCTAATGCCCGATTGACGCCCTCCTCGATGTAGTCGGCAATTCTATCCTGTACACTCGGATCCTCCTCCGGCTTCGCCGATTCTGGTCGTCCTTCGTCTTCATCATCACCGGTATCAGGGTAGATGCTGCGGCTCGAATCCGTTCTGCCCGAAGATTCAGAGGGAGCTGTCAGGAAGGAGAGCTTGGTAGTATTTTGTGCCTCGATTGCTGCGGCTTGCGCTTCAGCATGGTACCGTTGGGCTCCCATGCCGCGGATTTGTGTTCTCAGTTTTTTGACCTCGCTTTCGAGTGCGTGAGCCCTTCTCATCAGCATGATTTCCACCCCTGGTCCCTTAATATCTTCTTTTTCCAAGTTGTCCGTCATCAATACGTACTCGAGGGCTTTCGCGAGTTCAGTAATTTCTTCCGCCTGGATGCTGATGGTTTCCTCGCTTTGGGCATGAGCTCTTTGTAAGTGTTTGTTACGGCGCTTGTATTCTTCAATGAAGTCTTGCTTGTGGCCAAAGATGTTCTCGCACGTCTCAGAAATATCCTCTACTCGCTCTGCGAGGCTTCGAACCGACTCGACCAAGCGATCAAAGCTGGCTTCCATTTTATTTCGTTCTGTGCATTCCGTGATTTCGTTGTCCTGTTCTGGAGGTCTCGCTATCGCAGGGTAAGCCGTGTGGGCGTCAATCTTGTTCAATGGTTTCTTGCGCTCTGTGAAAATGGAACAAGGCCGGACTCTCCGTCACATACAGAGCGACACATCTCTATTCATTGATTTATACAAAAACAATGGATTTCAAAACTGTGTCACGTCATGAGTTTGGGTCCATTCCACTTTTAATTGATTCCGCTGCCTTGGCTCAAGGAACAAAATAGAGGCAAGTAGCAACAACAAAGACAGTAATGACATGCCATCCTTTCCAAATGCATCCAAAAATCCCTCTTTCATGCCCACCTTTGTCACCTTCTTTGTTGCTCCCGAGCGCAATTCCACTCTGCTCACTTCCTGCCTGGTACGTTGAATCATCGGACTGATGTTGCTAAACACAGCTATGTATGACCTGCCATCTTGAAAAGAGGTAGTTCAATAGCAATAGGAGTCCCGGTGCATTGCTAAATATGAGAGCTGGCTGAATTGCAGGAGACGAATTATTGGTGAAGTAGAGGTTGCTTTGTCGAAGCCTTGAAACGGGAGCTTAAGAGATCGTATCTGATGCGCGAAGCGTTAAACAGTACTTGGTGGCTTTCTCGGGCGGCATACACTGTATATTGTTATCGTTTGCTATCCCGAAGCCTTCTGACAGCTTACACTCTAGACTTTGCTGCTTCATGCGCAAGCCAGTGGGCGCTTTCATTTCCGGCGATTCCTTTGTGAGCCGGAACCCAGTGTAACTGGACTCCCAGTCCAACCCGATGAACATCGTGCATAGCATTTCTGAATGTATCCGTGATGTAGCAGCCTGTTTCATGTTTCTGTTTACGAATGGCGCGGAGTGCCATCTGACAATCGCTGAAGACGACAACTTCTGGGGCCTTGGTTTCGAGAGCCATATCGATTGCCATCCAGATGCCCATAAGCTCAGCTGTTCGTACCCTCAGTCCAGGGTCTGTGTCGAGGTAAGCCTGCGAGTATTTGCCCAGAGCAGGCATAATCGCGGCTGCGCCAAGCCTCTTCCTGATTCTGCTCCCGTCTGCATACACTATGAGAGGAGACGCTTGCTGGCCCGATATGCGATCGTGGCTGTCGACCGCTTCAGCGGGATTGTCGGCTATGAATACAGGTAGAGAGGGAGGGTAAAGTAGTCCTTGTTCTAATTCTTCCGTTGCTTGTCTGGGGCAATCATTCGTGAAATATCTGCGCTGAGACAGTGGCCATTGACAATTATTGCTACCTTGCGCAATAAATTTCCATCTCGCGTCAGCCAGCTTGTCTCCCAATGCCAGATACGGAGATTTGGTAGGTGTTTTCCACATTACTTCGTCGGTTGAATGCTGCTTCTGTTTACTTCAATTCAATGAATTAAGCCAAGTGATGTTGATTTCTGGAAGTATTGTATAACATGTAGTTTTCATCAGTGGATGGCGGGTGGATTGCTTTAAATACGCTTCCAACCTTTTACGGGAGTGTGCCATGGGGTAGCCTCTTCTGGCGCATTTTATGGAGAGGCTGGACATGTTATCGGTGAAGAGCAAGGATTATCATTGCAAAACTATGAAGGGACAGTAGGAATGTATGCAGATATCGTGAGTTGCTCATAAGGATGTATGGAATGATACTCATGGTGATCATTTCAGATCCCCTCGAGATTCTCATGCATACTTGGATCGGATGACCTTGGTGTGAATCGGGGCAGTCGGCGATCATCTCGAGGTCATATTTGCACTATCGTGATCATAAGCCGGTAAAAGAAAAATTTCGTTCTGCGATATGTATGTACAGCAGCGTCATTCGCACGCCAAAGAATTCTTTTAGCTTTGGAAGACTTCGGGGCGGTAATCTGGTACTACAGACATTTGAAAAGTACGTGGAGATCTTGGTGGCAGGTGGGTACATGCAGCTCTGTAGGCCGAGGGGACAAACACCCCAGCCTCCCCGCTACCACTCATACGTCCAGCTTAACCTCAGCCACATTTCAAAATTCCAGCTTACGCAGTACTGACATTTGTTACCGTTAGCTATCGGCCCAAAAAAAGCCGCTATCGTAGCATAAGAGAGGTGATGGCCCTTGCATTAATACCGCCGATTGTGTCCAGAATTTCGAGAAAGGAAACATCCGCCATAAAGCTCTTTTAGGATGATTGTTCTGGAATTATTGGATACTATGATGTAAAACGTTGAGCAGGACATGTGATGGGTTACTCATGATATGAATCGATTGCTTCTGAGTAAGGAGGTATTACAAGTCTCCGTCGATTAGATCATGTGCTACTGTAATACAACTGAACCAACACTGATTGTGTACTGCAATCCAACGCGAGGCGCGGATGGCTAACATTTTTTTTAATTGTTCGCGCACATTCCAATCTCCAGTGGCCCGCCGCTATCAACCCTATCTAACCTCAAAAATAGCCCTATCATTTCTTTCAAACTATGCATATAAGACAACATGAATTTGTTACCCTCTGGGGTTACTTTCGCGAGAATATTCACTACTCTATCGCATCTCTTGCTGTCCCGCTCTACCTACCCTCTTCCCGGAGCTTACTAAGGTCACTGCCTCAACATGTTTGCGAGATACAACAGAAGTCTTGTAAGTTCCAGCGTTGACACCTAAGAATTGATCAAGGAACAACAGCTGATAGTTTATCGCATGGTGAACCAGCGACCCGTAAGCCGGCAATATCGATCTGTTCCTGCTCACAGAAGAAGCGTCAGACGGCCCATACAACTATCCGGGGAGCGTAAGCCATCAGAAACCGGTTTCCATGCTGTCATACGCAGATTCATTGCCCGGTACAAAGAAATCCGAAGCGCGAAGAAACTGCCATGTCAAATACTTTGGAACTTTCTGTTTGGCAAGAAAGCAGACATTCAAAAGCCAAGCCAGCACAGCAGCCATCAATCAGGAGGAACCCCAACGATCATGACATACTTTCTAGGAATATACCCAAGGACTTATGACCGTGGTACGAGGTGTAATACCAAAAGTACTCAAGAAATGTCAGACCAGCAGGGAAAGAAGGGTGATACTGGGGATGTTGCACAGACTGACAAAAATACTCGGCATCTTCGAGGCGTTGAAGATGATGTTGAAGAAGTTGGGAAGAGCTCAGAAGCGAGCAAAGAAGTCAACATCGTGAAAGAGAGTGGGGAAAGTGTCGAAGATGGTGATGCAGAGGATGGGGTAGGTGATTTCAACATGGCTAACAAAACGACAGATCATGAGAAAGATGTTGAAGAAGTCGGAGATGTGGAGAAAGCCGATCAGTCTGAATGGAATGTCGAAGAAGAAATCAAAGAGGTCAAGGAAGATGTTGGTGAAGAAGTCGGAGATGATTTGGATGAAGTTGATGAAGAAGTTGACAAATGTTTGGAAGACGTTGAAGAGAATGTCGAAGGAGATTTGGAAAAAGACGAGGAACATGTCGATGAAGATGTGGAGGAGCATGATGTCGATGAAGATCTGGAACAACTCGAGAAAAATATTGATGAAGATTTGGAAGATCTCGAGGAAAGTGTCCACAGCGAAGTAGAAGAGTCCAAAGTAGATGTGGATGAAGCAGTTGTGGAAGATGTAGATGGCAAAGCCAAGGAAAAAGCCGAGCAGTGTATCACAGGAGTCGAGCAAGACGCTGGAGAAGAGGTCAAAGAGGTTGTTGAAGATGGTTTGGAAAGCAGTGGTGAAGACGAAGAAGTTAGAGATGAGGATGGGGATGTTAGAGAAAGTTGGAGAGGGGGTGTGAAATGTGGTCCCGGAAGGTACGCCGAAGAAGGCATCGGTGAAGATGTAGAAGAAGATGTTGAAGAGCGTCCCATGAAGGGACTACCTCTGAAGACAGAATGGTCAGCAAAGGGCACCATTGAGAAGCCTGAGGAGAAGGGAAAGAGCCTCGGAGAACATCATCATGGTCCAGGGCCCCCAGAAACACTCACAGATCCGTTATTCAAGGCCTTGACATCAGATGAGCCCTCAAACTCAGGGACAAATGTTGGAACATCTGATAGATTGGAACCGCTACGACAAATAGAACCACAGACGGAACCAATTCAGACTGAGCCAATGCAGCCTGAGAACACGGCTATTCAAGCTATGCCATCCTCGGAAGACATCAAAACACTCCTCTCGCAGATAGCAAACTTTACCTCTGCAAACGACGCACTACAAGGCCCTAGACGAACAGCACTCGGGACGAGGAATTTCATCAGTTATGTCTTAAACCCCAGAGGAATCCACATCGACATGGACGAGTCCAAGACAGAATCAGCTTTTGACCACTTCAAAAGCATAGAGCCACCACAAGGTTCAGACGTACGGAAGCATTACACAGATTTCAAAGGGTTACACTCATCAACGGTCTGGATCAATCCTACATCAGATGTCATACAGGCTATTCACAACAACTACTCTGAGATGCATCAGTCGGTCCCCAAAGCCCTTTGCGAGCCCGAGTGGGTAGATGATGCCGTCAAGTATCTGCTCAAGAGCGAGCCTCGAAGGGAGTTACAGCCTAAACCAAGCAGCCCACCACGATGGCTTCCTGTTCGAATGCGAGAAGAGAGCTTCCGGCCACAAGATAGTGGCGTCTGGGAAATGCCTCCAGTTGTTCACAAAGACATGCCCGTAGACCTATCGTTCAATTTCAATGTACAGCCTGACTGTTCATACTGGATATGGACTGGCGGCTTCCGTCCGGAGATTAGTGGAAAGTTAACGTCACTCGCATCAGTACGCTTCCGCCGCTCACTGTGCCCATATCTCACAATTGAGGTCAAGAGGGACAACAAAGGCAGTAGCAAGGGTCGACAGCAGATTGCAGCTGCCGCCTCTACAGCCCTGTATAATCGCTGGACGCTCAGGGCGAGGTCTTTACGGATGACTGGAACACCTCTCAGCAGAGAGAGATTTTCAGACGTGAGGCATTATGGCCTTCTACTCGCCGGCGTCAAATATGAAGTGTGGTGCTTGCAGCCACACCACCAAATTGGCGTATCTCATTATTCTACGAGCCCTTGGACTGGGTGTAGCATGCGACGAGTCCACTCGGGCGATCTTGACACGAAGACTGGAATAACGGACTACATCAACTGGATCAACGAAATACACTGCTGGGGCAATACAAGACATAGCTCCAGCTGTGTCAGTGACATCGAAGGCCGACTGATACCGGAGGAGAAGGCATTGGCAAATACGTTTGCTCAACTGGCTCTTACGACGATGGATGATTTGGGAATCTGATCAAATTCAGCGTGGAGCGAGAGAAGAACGGGTTTGATCTCTTTCTGCCCTTTGCAGTTTGGTATCGTCCGATCGGTTGAAGCCTACAAAATTGTCAATTTGATCCTCACGTAGGCGTGTAGTCGTTTGTGTAGTAGCCAATGTGCTTGCTCTATATTACGTAGCTGGAAGCTTACCAATGATTATGTATATTTGGATTTGCACCAGAGCGGAAAAATATGGCTAAAGTGAGATAGGTAGCTTGGTTAGTCCATACTTCGATGAATAAGAATACGAAAAACAAAAAGTTCTCTACAAAAGGCGGTAAGTGTAGTTCACCCAATAGATGTCGTAGAGCAAGAAGCACGAACGCCTGCAGGTCGTACAACGTTTGGCTGAGCACACACAGGATCAATAGAAAGACGTTATCTGCATTGGAAGCAACGGGGTTTCCGGTAGTGTGGTTCGTTGAGGATGCAGGAGGGAAAACGAAAGGCCGCGTCCAATGTTCATACAGTAGATCGCGCATCGGCGAGGCACTTTAATGAAATGGGATGTCAGTCGGGCGGAAAGTGAAGAAGGGAAAGAGAACAACAGATAACCACCTCTGACTGTTCGCTTTTCAAGACCATATTGTAAATGCTACATCGACTTGAAAACACCATAACCTAGCACCCGATACAGCTAGAACTGGGACAGACGGCGCATTGTGGAAGGAGATCGGGACCGCAAGTCCCTTGTCGGGGCAAACATAGTTCGGTAATAGTGATGTTCCCTTCCTGCTATAGTGTTGATGTTTTAAGCAGAGAGGGCGAGTATGGACTAAGAAAAGAAATAAATCATGGGTTTTGCATTAGCAAAACTTTTGGCATGCTGATACTTGTGATGGTGTGTATCACTTTTGTACCGCTTCAGAGGCTGTGTGAGGACGTGTAACATTTTTGACCCGCATGCATTCCAATAGATAGTGACATCATCCTATCGATTGAGTTCAGCTTATCTCCCACCAATAGCAGTCCTACTGTCCGTCGCAACCTGCGGTTCGCGAAGCATATATATCAGTATGCTTTGCCCAACAATATCGATGTAAGGCATCAATAGTCTCTTTTCCTTATGTTATCATCTTATTCGCTTTGACCTGTTATCTCCTACTTCCCCTTCGCGACATTGCATCAGTATGCTTGCGAAATACAAAAGCAACTTGGTGAGTTGGGCGTCGGAGCACGGTACCCGTCCAGGCATGGCGACTGATGGAGCTTTCGCAAATACATTAGCAGCCCGCAATCCGACATTATTGATCAGGCCTTTTGGTGGAAACTCGAGCCGCGCGTCCGGGTCCACTTTCCAAGAGGTATATGCCACCGGGTACCGGTTTATCAGCAGCTCTGAAAAGCCTCAGTGTTCGCTACAACGAAGCACGGAATGCGTGGAGATTGCCATGTCAGGTTATCTCAAACTTCATATCTCGTAAGGAGACAGCCAATCAAAATCCAGGCAAGGAAGCCAGTCGACACTCAAGAATGAAATCTACTGCTGGCATGACTTATACTTTCCGCGCAACGCAGATGCCGTTCCTCATGACTGGATTTTGCTGCTTCTCCTTCACTTGACAGAGGCCTCCGAAAACCTTCGAAGCAATCATCTTACGGACACGTATCTCAGATGAACCATCATGTACTGTAGTTTGGTGTAACGTTTGCTGCATCTCCCGAGGGACCAATGGATGCGCGCCATCTACATCGGTTGCAGCAAGGGTCCCGGCACTGTGGTTGCGAGACGAGAATGAAAGCTGTGTCCAATGTTCCTGCAGCAGATCGCGCATCGACACGGCGTTTTGGCCGAGTCGGATGTAGGTCGCAGATGAAAAGGGGAAAAAGAAGAAAGACAAGGAATATATCTGTCCCTCAGTTCTGAAACTCTGTGACCTGTCACAAAACACCCCTCCTGCTGAACAGGAATTGATACAACATACACGCAGGATGGCAGAAGCGAGGGCCGACAGCGTATTTGGTGGAAGGGGTCTGCACCGAGGTGTTTTTGGTGCAGCCGCCTCTCGGAGGAAATAACTCTAGCACGTCGGAAAGAAGAACCGACGCTGCAACGGTCTTGCATCTGCGCAAGGAACGCTGCAAGCCTGGTCAGACAGCCGCCAACCATCTGTGGTACAGGACAAGCAGAAGATGACAACGCTAGCGACTTTCCGCATTCAGCTGCTGCTGCTACTACGAGCCCCCTTCCCGTAGCTTTGTCCCCAAGTCCCCCCTTTCTCTCGCGCCAGACCACCAGACATGTTACGCAATGAGACGTCCGACGTATGGGGGAATCAGCAATGACATCAGCGGCGTTTCGCAATAGCCGCTCTCTCTCTCTTTCTCACGCGAAGCGCACCGTCTTCCGTCCAGCGGATGGCGCCTTCCCCCTTTCATCGTCCCGTCTCCGCTTCTCCGTCCTTGCCGGCTGGGGAGTAGAAGCGACATTTCCGCCGTGTTCCACCGTCACAGCCGTCCGGTCCGACCCGACGTGCGGCATCAAGACCTTTGCCTCGATCGCCTCGCCAGCGAGCTCGCCGCGCAGGTGGTCAGGCGGACCGGGGCCGCCGGGCTTCTCTTGCATAAGCCGCAGGAGGAACATGCCCGTGAAGCCGTCCAGGCGAAAAGTTGTTGTCGTCATGGTGTTCGGCGGAGACGCTTCCGCTGGATTGTGATGATCGGGGGCGGACCCGGGGGCCGGGATAGGCTACCATATAGTTAGCGAGAGGGAGAGCGGAAAGTATAGTATAGTGTATCATCCATAACCCTGGCGGCGATCATGACGGGATTATGCTTTTCTTTTTTGTTCCGTTCGGTTACTTGCGGCTCAACGGAGATACCGGGGGCAGGGTGGGAGGAAAAGTGAGACGTACTGGGACGAAGGGCCGGCGCACCGCGGCGGGTTGGGAGGACTGAGGCCCAAAATTCGACCGGGGTAGGTCGGGGCGGAGGTGTTGCTGTGCTTGCTCGTAGCGGCGCTGGGCTGCTGTGGTTTCGCGGGCTGGATTTGGAATGCGGAGGCTCCGCGGAGGCTCGATGGGGGCCTGACGGTCCATCGGGCTGGGAAAAGAAAAGGATGGATGGGGGGGCTGTGGGAAAAGGTTTTTTTCACCCTGCCCGGCACGCGGGTGGTGGCGGCAGGCATGTAGCCGACGGGAAGCTGCAGCTGAGCGGTCACGTCGCGGCCGGGAGAGGCCACCGGTGAGACGGCCTGGGCGTCACCGGTAGAGGCATGGCGCGGAGATGCCGATGGAGTTGAGGTCGAATGAAATCATGGTGCTCGCCGGTGAGGTGGGGAGAAAGTAGGTGGAGACGCTCCTCGTGTCGACCGGTCGCTAGGTACGGCCCGGCCCGGCTGGTGGGCTCCACTGCGCGCCGCTTTTTTCTACGTCATGTCATAGCCCTCAGCTGGCAGGTAGAATGGAAAACGGCCTGGGCGTCTTCCTGCTGCTCGTATTTGCCATCACTGGCCTCGCAGAAGTAGTAAGATGCGGATCATTGCTCCAGATCACACAGTCACGTGTGTGGCTGGCGAGCGGGCGGGCTAGACAGCGGGACGGAGCGGGAACAGCGTGCTTATCAAGCTGCCTCACTCAGCCCGAGATTATCGCGATCACTTCGACTCTGTCACATTTCACCGGGAATAACTAATGGCTATGGCTTTTCGACTGTTGACCGGATGCAATAAACAAAATTCTCCGCAAGGCAGCGACGATCGTAAACAGAACAGGGATGCCCGCAGCTGTGGCAACACAGTTGCCGATGAGGGCATGTATCCGACGCGCCCACGCCCAACCAGATGTTTGCCCTGAGACGGGCGAGCTGTTTCGCCGCCCCGCCCATCGCTCTGCCCGCTATCGCTTTTGAAGCCCCGCTGATGCTCACTTACTACTTACTCCAGCCTTGCTGATTTGTCCCCATCCATCGCCACCCACAACTGAATTATCGCCTAGTCTGACAAGCTTCGTCATCCTGGAGACGTTCGCGACCGCAACAGCTCGCGCGCCTGCCGCTTACTCGCCACCCATGCAAACTCCGCCAATATTGCCAAGGAACCGTGCTCCATTCTGTCGTATTTACATGCACAATTCCTATCTTGCGTTAGTGGACATCGTGAAAGCCCTTTCCAATACCCGAGCGCCTTTACGAGGGCCAGATCTCGGAAAGCATTGCGGAATCTGCACCCCTGTCGCCCGCGCGCAGACCGCTTCGAGTTGTGCCATGCTATTTACGAGGATGTGATCACTCAAGTGGGAATTTCGCTTAATCCTTCTGCTACAAGATCAACTGGCTTCTATTGCAAATCAACAATGGACACTGGGTCGACGGCACAAATGTCCGGACCCATAAGCTCTGGGCGATTTTGACCTCTCCAGGTATAACAGTACATTCCACAACCAGCTCGACCTTCTTCTTTACGTAGTGAAGCTACATCACATACATTACCATTCACACGAGAATACAAGGGCACTTCCTTTCGTAATGTGCATGGACTGAATCTTGCACTAATCCCCTTGAGTTTGTGCCTGGGCTTGGAGAGGGAAGTTTGCTCTGCATGCGATATGGAAGTTCCGACGAACTGGCCGGAAAATCGCCTCTTTCCTCAGTATCCGGGGGCTCGCATCCCTCCCTCCCCTGTCTGCGACAATTCATCCCTGCTTGATTGAGTAGTCCTCCTGTCTGCCGGCATGTTTCGTGCTTCAGGCTCGCAGCTCATCTGCTCATTCACTCTCACATCACAGGCAGGCTGAGATTGCTATATACATATGATCCAGACAAGGCCTTCTGTCGGCACCGCTAGCTCAGTTGGTAGAGCGACTCCTGACGACTCGAGTAAATCCTGGATTGCTGGGAATCTGCACGGTTCGTGTGCGGTCGGGTGGAGGTCCTTGGTTCAATTCCCAGGCGGTGTCATTTCTTTTGCTCCTTGCTATTCCATCAATTTCTCCTCTTCTTCTCTTCACTCATATTCTCTCACTTCCAGACCTGAAGAAGTAACGGTAGTCAACAACACCTATCCTGTGCGCCTGCATCCCCCCTCCTCCATGATGACTCTGTCTCCAGAAAAGGAAGCACCCGCTAAAAATTCCTACGCGACCTACATGTAAATAAACTAACTCTCCCTCCTAATCAACAGTTACTTAAATCTATCCAGTCGCGTATACGTCTGGACTTGAATATAACCTTTAAAACGCCAGACCTACAGTATTATATATATAACCAAGTATCTCCCAAGCTCACATTGTTCCACAGTCGTCTGGCAGCGCCAAGGGCGCACAATCACAACGGGCAGACTTGGTACGGCGTAAAACCAAAACATCCCTCCCTCTCCTCTCTCCTTTCCCCAAATGGAAACAGCAGAGCACGGAATTGCTTGCACTCAGCAGGCTCTACATACACAGCTCAGCATTCTGCCATGCCATTCGACGCTGATGCCTCCATCACCAACACCACGGCGATACGCAAAGACCTCGATCCGCTGCACGCCGGGTCGCCGCACGCGGAGACGCAAAGCGAGGTCGGAGCGAGGATCCACGACGCGCTCAGAGATATCGTCGCCAACTGCCATTTCACCTACAGTCCCGCCGAGCGCCACGAATACTGCGAGAGGCTTAGCAACGCAGTGGCCGAGCTGCAGGGCGCGAGTGTGTGAGTGGTGTTGTCGTGTTTCTAATACTCGAGACCTTTTACATCAGTGCACTCATACAAGGGCCATAGGGAAGATCAGATCCGCCGCTGCGCTTTGAGGTTCAGGCACATTTTGGGATGTCTGCTCGGATATCCGGGATCTGCGAGACAAAGAGATCTTGGGACAAAGCCGCAGAAAACAGAGATTATATAAAATGAAATTGAATAATGGGAAGACGTTTGCGGAGATTCATAGAGCCTATGATTCTGGGATTGGGGAAGGTTGCATTGCTTAGACGGAGACGTTGTGTTCCTGGAGCTGGGGCGCATTTTGGATCTTGGCCTGACTCGATCCGCTCAGTGAATCGATTATCCGTAGTCTTATATGATATAGCTCTTAGCATAAGCTTTACATTGTCACTTTAAGCAGGCACTGAAAAGATCGAGCATGCTAATCAGAAAAAGGGCAAATATTTCCTTTGCGGCAAAGATATTTGGTCTACTATTACAGGACTAAACCTCCTGGGGATTCCTGGATCTGTTATGATGACTTTCTGAACTGGGTGAGAACAATAACAGCCTCATCAAGAGCGTCAGTATTCTAAAGTCCTAAACGCCCGTACTGCTTCTCAGCCTGGCTGATAATGGTCTGTATATCTCGCGCTGCTCGTAACGATCTGACCGTAACGTCCATGGCCGATATTTGGAACCTTTCAATTTTTTCCAGTAGCTGTGCGAGTTCCATCGGGAGAAGCACCTGTACCGGGAGCACCACCTGGAGCAGCCTCTTGACCACCGCAGGAAACGCGATAGCGTGCTCCCAATTATCGTGACTCTCCTTCGCTCTCAGCTCTGTGAGAATTTCACACTGCTTCTGCAGCACACTGTTCAATAATTTCCAAGAAAGCAATCAGATAAGGCGTTTCTGACAAAAATTTCTTGATAAAGAGGCGAATTTCTTCCCTAGCCACTTTCCGTTCTGCAGAGGTGAAAGAGTTATCCGGGGAAAATCCCTTCTCCGTTGTGTTCTGCCGTACAGAAGCCCATTTCTGGAGGGCTGGCTTGTTGGACAAATTGACACTGTTGACCATTTCCTGTACAATGTCAAAAGACTTCTCGAGCGATCTGAAAGAGAAGAAAGAACAGGTTAGCTCAGTTACCATATCTCATACTGGATCATCAGGCCTTACTCGCTTATAGGGTCAACAATGTCATCAATCTTCTGAAGAGACAGGTAGATGCCTTCCTTGTCTGTCAAGTTGCTCTTCCTGACCAAAGTGGATACTTCGCTAATGCCCAATTCTGTCATGAACGGAGTCCCTCAGGTCATTCACATCGTCTGCTTGATCGTGAAGATAGGCAAGGTAGTTGTGAAATTTGCCTAGCGGCGAAGAACTGAGAGAGGTGGACGGTTGAGACCGACCGGAGGTCTTGGGTGATGGGGGGCCACTCGAGATCGTAAGATCGGAAGTCAGTTTCGTGATTGGGTGCTTGATATCGTTGGCTTGGGACTGTATTATGTGGATCTCTTCCTCATGGCTCTGCCCTGGCCGGCAATAACCTAAAAGCTGCAGAGGAGTAGTCAAGATGTTTGAGCCGCAGATCCGGGTGTCTCTCTGTGGGGCGTCATCAATGAGGAGGGTCGACCAGATATAAAGAGCAAGAGATATGGCAATTGCCCATCTCAGAGCTCGCCAGAGCACGGTGGAAATGATCTCGAGACCCTCAAAAGAATCGTTGCGGTCTCGCTTTTCGCGCTTTCTCTTCTTGGCTGCATAATCGATATTGTACATTCTCCCTAGTCGCTGTCACTATCCACTGCTTTGAAAGTCGGAATGTATTGAGCTCACCATGGGGGCTGTACAAGTATGAGTAGTGCGGACTACGCTTATATGAAGACTCATGCGGAATCGCGAGATCATCGTCGGATCCTGGCCAGGTGAGTTCGGGACACAGGGCTGTTGCACCGTTGCTTATGTTGTCCGAGTACCGAGTGTAAGAGCTCGCCAATTTGCCTTTGCGGGCCCTTCCTGCTCTCTGCCGTTGTATGTCGTGCAGAAATTCCACAGGGTTGTCCGGCGTCATGGTATTCCGCGATGCCATGACGTTCATTGAGCTTCAATAAAAAATTTTTTTATTTGATTTAGAATTTTAGGATTCTGGGAGCCCTTTCTATATTGGATTAAATTGAAACGCGATCAAAGAAGTTCGTTGTGTTGGCCGGGGAGAGCCAAGCGTCCGGATTCGTCCAACTTCTAAACAATGAACACCTGGGCTTGTCCGTGTCAAAAGACCAGTATTGTGAGCATTCCGTCACTTATGGTAGATTCTGTACTTGCATAGTGCGCAAAACGTGACTGCTGACTCTGTTTTCTACAATGCAACATGTAGCCTCAACCAGAGCTCTGTTTGTCCACGCGCCACAATATGGTCTTGTCATGAGATGTTTCGTATTCTTCGCGACACCAATCTTCGGAACAATGCCAAATATTTTTTCTGAATCAAGTCCCCCCCTACCTCGACTGAAAATCCAAAGCCTCACCGCCAGCTATGGCATGACACTTGATGAATGCGACTACAACGTGTGCTAGACACATCAATGAGGTTTACAATCTTCCCAGAGACCTCCATGTCCAAGCGGCACTCATTGAATCGAGGGCTAGTCGCCTCCCTATGCGCATCCGGTGCCAAGCTCAAGTCTTCAAACCACAGGAAGTCAGTGAAATGGGCGCTGGGGATGTCCATGGTCTGCTCTTTGAACCACAATGTGTAGCGCTTCTGTAAGCCGTTATCATCTGAGTTCATGACCGCTTTATATAGTGTAATATTGCGGGCTCTGCCTGCGGCGGTAAATGCCGGGCGACCATGCTCGTGCAGCAGCTCACTGCCGTGCATCAAGCTGTCCGTCAGCAGGTTGACTCTAAGGCCTGTCAGCATGGCCTTCAACTTTGTTGCTCGTTTCATGGTAAGTAGTACGTACTTAGAATCCTCTATGAGACTTTGACCATCCATTAGAACGAAAGCTATGGCATTGAAGCTCAAATCCAAACGTTTTTTACAATCGACAGGACTTATCTGATTGGTGCACGGTCTGTTATATGAGTTCCATTCACGTACAATAAGTATGATTCTCCCCTAATAATTGTATTTGAAGGCATCTTATTCTTTTTTATCAATGTTTGCTCTATGGAGTCTCTCGAAGTGGAAGCCACTCAGGCCATGGGGTGCTCGGCGACTGGGTAAGTCTCGAGATTGTCACCAGTCATGAAGTCCATGAGGGCTTCAATGCGGGCGAGAATTCGATCGAGGTGCACAGCATCGTCGTACATGAAGATCATGGTCCGAAGCTTCACGACCTTGCTCCTGCTACCAATCAAGCCCATGGCGATCGCAAGCCAGTATTCCCTCAGAGTGTGATATCTCTGACGATGGTAGCGGAGGGTGACACCCGGCACATCGATGACTGGGAGGTTGAAGGGCCATTCCGCAGACCGGCATAAGGTATGGATGCGATAAAACGAGTTCAAGACGTCCATGCGGTCGTCCACCCTCCATCGCAACCTTCTCTCATCCTGGCTTATCCTGCTCGGCTCAGACAATGTGAACATCTCGGTGCGGCAGCAAGGGCATGTGCGTTGGAACTCCATGCGTTGGTCACACCATGTGCCCAGCCATTCCATCATGCATAACCAATGGAAGAAATGCTTGTCGTTCGATTGGAGACATATGCGTGCCACGAAGTCTGTCGGCTTGATATCCTCATTGCAGATTGGGCAGTTCTTATGCTCCGATGGCACATCAAACCCGCGGGGCAACGCTGGTGTCCAGTTGTGTGCTCCTCCAAGGTCCTCAAGCTTGCCCGCCTCGACAGTGTCTCCAGCGCGCCTGAGAATGTCCTTAATGAACTCGGATCGGTGGGCGTAGACTCGAATCGTGTTGCTCATCTTGGTTGTTGGAGGCTTGAGAGAGTTGTAGGTCTCGGTTTGCGAATCTTTTTCTGCGTTCCATAGTCTTGCGAACAGCAGTTAATATAGACTCTCAAGCTGACATTGTATATCAACACTGATCTTCAAAAACCTACTCCTGGGTGTTAGAGTGCAGAATGAATATAGTTGTTTTGCTGTTTTGTTATATGTTGTTATGCAGACAATGCTAGGAGAAACCTGAACAGTCTGCAGTATATACAGTTTCTGACGCAATTTCAGTAGATGAAAATTACTGTACGCTCCAGCAACCAGTGAGGCTTGTTGACCCGTAGCGGTGGGGGATAGGTGCTACTATGTGGGATGTCAGCCGGGACTTTCGTTGCTAGGAATCAAGCGGGGCTCACAAACAAAGGCCGGTGCCTAGGCTGTAGGTCGCAATGTAACACTGACATCGTTTACAATATTATTGGCCGTTTCAAGGTTCTTGGTCAGCTTCCACGATACTCTCCGTAGCCATCCAGCTATCATCATTGCCTGTCTCAGAACCAGCTCATATAGCTTGATTACGCATGACAGACGCAGTGATCTGGTTCAACTGCTCTTGCAGGTGGGCTATCATCTGAGTTTGTCCATGCGTCTGCCCTTGCAAGCGGGCAATTTGCAACTCGTGCTGGTCCCGCATGTGTGCGATCTCTCTACGCAACTGACGTATCTCCTCATTGTGCTCGCATAGCTGCCTGCGTATGGATGTTACTGCGGAATCGATATCCTCCATTGAAGTGTCCATATACCGCTTGCCATCGGTGGGCTCTTTGCAAAATTGCTCTATAGTGACCAAAGCACGGTTTCCGCGTGCACTAGTGTTGACGTCCGAATGCGGCGTGGAAGTGAATGGTTCATTTTTGTAATTGAAGGGGATCCGGATGGAGCTGTTGGGAGGAATCTCGTACCCGTCGTCAGGAGTATTGTGCAGCGGAACTTCGGCCTGAAATTGCTGGACACTGTACGAAAGACCCATCAATTCCGACCCACGAGTCTTTGCAAGTGTGCTGATCGTACCTTTGGACCCACTCTGCGACACTATGCCGGCGCGCCCCTTCTCCACGCAAATCGTAGCGCATATGCAAATCAGTATGCCTCCCGCGACGGCGGAGCTGTGGCGAATCATCGTACGCCTTTGTCCCAGCGGTGTCATGGTGTTGACCCTCGTCAGTGAGCCATTGTTCTCTAGCTGCCTTCCACCAGTCTCTCGTGGGTTCAGGCTCAGAGCGCCGACGGCTATGTGTGATGCCACCCCGCATGTTGCACCCGCTCGTTGCCTGGGGAGCCCGCGCATGATCATCCACCGGGAAAGGAGGGATCAGCAGCGCTGGCGTAGGTGCCTGGCCACCAACCCTGCGCTCCCCCAATCGGAATCTCATACCGGCATGATTGTCTTCGGTGTTTGTGTCTCTGGGGCTGAAAGCGTGTTGTATGGATATGCTATTAGTGGTGTAGTCGTTTCTCCCGCCGTCCTTGTAGCTATTTAAAGCTACCCCGGACGGGGAAAAGGTCGAAGTCGAAGAGGAGTGCAAATCAGGGAGCAGGTACGAGGGTTCAAGGTTGTAGGGCTTTTGAGAGACGAAACGGACAGCCCTGTGGTGGCCAAATGAGTGGGCCTCGATTGAAGAAGCATGGGTTGGAGCTTCCGCTTTAGCTTCATCATATTTTTCATCATTAGAGTTGCTCGTAGGAAAACTACAGCGGGAGGCATGGGAGATGGTATTGGCCGTCATAGGAAAGATGGCTGGAAGTTCTGCTCGAGCGAGATTGACGAAGGTCTAGAAGGAATGGTATTAGAGAGAGAGATGTCGGTGATAGAGGAACGACGGTAAGACAGAGGGGCTTTGCCGTGCAAGTTACCCATGCGGAGATGGTACCAGCCAAAGTCGTCGAAATTTCTAGGCCGCCCAAGATCTGTTCATGTTGAGGCCAATGTAAGAACGCAGAATGTGCGAAGTAAGATGGCAAGCATATATATAAGTAATAAATGGAGAACAAACGCCCGAGCGTTGTGATTCAGTTCGGCGAGACAAGGAAATTATTGTCGCAGGCAGCCGTGTTGCATGGCATGGCAACACCCGCATCACACACAACAATATCCACGCCTGAGACATTATTATAACAAAGAGATATTGCATGGTTGCAGATCAATCAACACATCAGGTAGCCATGGTATCACGTTTTGCAAATATCCATAATTGTCACGTCTTTTTTTTTTTTCCGCTGTTGATCTTATTAGAAATCGTAGTCAGACATGGTTACTCTCACCGTAGTTTGCGCTGTAATACCTTTCGGCACTATTACTAGCGCTGATACCATTATGGAGAGACTAGTTCCAAAGTAGAGACCGTTCACATCATCCATGCATCTCTAGTTATCGCCGCTACAGCATGTTCCGAACCTCAGTGGTCGGAGATTATGTCGACATGCAGCATGGCTTGGTCTGCACTAGTAGGGTTTTCTGGCGCCAAATTGCTGACGTGGGGTTAAGCATGCACTGTGTGTGAGTGTCCTGGCGTTGTCACAGTCATAAATGAAAGCGTTTGACTTTTCCCACCCAACGACATCAGCGCGGTGGATGTGGTTTTGAGAGAATTGAGGGTGGTGCGGATTGACCTGGGGTGTATAATTCTGCCACTGAAGCCTCATTCAATTGAGTTCCTTGGAACAGCTCAGTGTGGGTTTGACATCTTCAGCAGTGGAGCCGAGAATGAGTGGAAAACAGTTGGTGGAAGTCGTGATGGGATATCTCAAAGAGTGATGGGTAGCTGCGTTGAACAGGCAGCACTGTGAAAAGGCGCTGTGCGATATGGATTTAAAAACAACTTTTAGACGGAGATTGGTTGGAGTTGATCATTGGGATATGCTACTGATGTGTTCATAACACATATTTCCCAATAACACCTAGGCATTCCAGCCTTGGCGGCGTACTGTGCGTGGACAGTGACTGAATCATGCTCTACATAACTGACCCTAATTCTCGTTCTTCTCCGTTGCCTCCACAACAACCTTTCACAATCCACCAGTCACATACTCAGAAGAATTCTCCTCGACCAAGCGAAGAATGCCTCCAAGAATGGTTTGGCCTCCACGCCAGTGCCGGGCCATCTTCCCAGATGGAACCCAATGCAGAGTTCCAAGCATCAGCCCTAGCGGATATTGCGGCTTACACCAGCCGCCACACGAGCCAGTTGTTCACCCCATTACAGCCGGCCCCGGAGGCTATCTTCCCCTCGGCATGGATGCGGAGCGTATCGGGGTCCTCGATGCGCAGATAACTACTTTGCTCTGGCAACAGGTCGAGAGGGACGTGATCATCGGGGACCAGCAGCGAGAAATCATTGATGTACGGGCACAAAACGCCATCAATGCCTCCAGCACCCGGGAGTACCAGCTCCAGGCAATCGTAATGCGCAACCAGGCGGCGGTGCAAGCGTCCACGATCCACGAACACGAGAACACGATGCACAAGCTGAGAGATACACTTGCAGGCCGCGACGCAGAGATTTCCGCAGCCAAGGCTACGCAGGACAGGATGCAGAAAGAGATTCGTACATGGACTGAGGGGTACCATCGCCAGACCAGAAACCTCACGGCAGCGCGCGAGAAAGCTCTTGCTTCGGAAGCCGAGAAGGATAGCCTGCGAGTGCAGCTGGACAACGCTCTTGAGAAGATGGCCACCGATCGTCACACCATGCACGACAGGGTCACAACATTCAAAAGTCAAGTGGAGAGCGCAGAGGATAGGGCCCACGAGGCCGAGTGCCAAAAGACAGAGATCGAAGTCGAACTCGACACAACGCGTAGCACGATCAGCAACCTCGAAGGCCACCTCGATGCCGCGAATCGCAGAGCGGAGGATGCCGAGCGCAGGTTGGCGGAGATGGTGTCCACAATCGCAGCCATGGGTGCTTCAGACTACATTCAGACAGCTGCATCAGCGGATGTCCAGACTGGCAAGATGGATGATGAGGATGACAGCGGAACCGAGATAGAGTGTGACAAGGGAGAGAGGAGCGATCTGAGTGTTCACCGCCAGAACGAGAGTGGAGCTGTTAGTGGCACAGATGCCCAGCCATACGACCCCTTCTCTTTGGGCTGGTTGCTTGTGCTGATTGTTCTACTTCTACCATTCCTACTGCTGGAGGCTCAGGCTCCTTGAGTCACCCATAGCCTGCCACGATTCTTCCATCGAAGCACCAAAACAGCGTTGCGCTCTTCACATAGCGATGCGCTGCTCAACGGACAGGTTAACTTGAGAGCTTTAGATAACTGGATTCGATTGTGCAGGTCGCGAAGAGCGATGTTCATGTAGCTGTTAGAAGATGTTAATGAAAAAAAAAGTTGAGATTTACACAAAAGCTGCAGCCTTTATATGTGTTACTGATCGAGTGTCAAGCTGAAAGTTGGACATTGGCGGTCAAGCGAGGATTGTCGTGTTTAATGTGCATTTTCCATATTTAGAGCCTTGGGCTCTCGATGACATTGAGTATTATGCGTCATTACAGTGGGGTATCGCAGCCGAAGGCTAGTATAAAGAATAGTAGGGTTCTAGAGTATAGCGTAACTATGCTCCAGGTGTGCCTTAGGAAAATAACATATATGGATAGTTGAAGCTATCGTGCGGACGAATATGTAAATTTGGTATTTTCCCCATGTTTTCCATGCGCGCAAGCTCAATGGCTCTCAATTCAACAATAGCCATCCGTCCGTGAGTCCTCTTCTCAAAGTAACTTGCATTTAATAAAGGAGATCCCTTTCAGGCGTGGTGCGAGAGTCCGAAATATCCGGATCATCGTACTCCTTTGACATTCGATTCCGACCAGTTCCAACCTTTCAAGCTCTGGCCATTGCGTGTCCATTGGAATCTGATTCAGAATGTCGATCCCAGAGCATGAAGCGCAGATCCTAAGATGAACTAGGTGTTTCGCTGCACTAATAACTAATCCCAGGCGACGGAAATTCTCGCTAATCATGATGTCGAACTCAGTGATTTGGGAGAAAGTCAAATCCGTTATTTTCATGTCCATCTTAGTATCACGCAGGTATGGTGGGCCTGGTACCCCGGGTGGAGGCATCCAAGGCAGAACAAGATGGTTCAAGCCCCAGTAACCATACAGGCTCAGTGTAAGCCTCGCCAACTTCTTTTCGCACGACATGTTGCGAAAGCCAAGAGCTCGAAGGACGAAGGATAAAGGTGCTGCTCCGTGCTGTAATGGACATCCTGTTCCGTGAGGAAGTTCCCACGGTACCTTGAACTGCCAGTTCCTCCACCAGAACGAGTCCCCCTCCGTGAAATCAGCGAGCGTTGCTTCAAATGATGCGAGATTCTGAAATGCCGGAAGTACACGCTCAAAAGATACGCAGGCCTCTTCAAACCGCACGTGGTCACAGCTCTCTGATCGAACTCCGGCTATGTTAAAAAGACGTGGAGGTATCGAGACATGGCGATGGCTGGCGACATTATAGCGAGGTGTTTTAATGATGTCATAGAGAGAAGGCTCCATCCTCTAGTCGTTGTATTCCGAGTACAGCTTCAGTCGATTAACGTAGAAATCCAATTGCTCTTGTGTATATCCCTCGCCAATTTCAGGCACGTCATGCGCCAGTTCTTTTTCAGCTATTTTCAGTCTTAGCTTGGGCTCCGTCACACGGGTTACTGTCTGGAGAGCAGTCAATGCCACCAGCTACACCTACACCAGACAATACGACCAGCTCTGTACCAGTCCATGTACTCAAGCTCTCTAAGCCTTAGGGCCTAATAAAGACACAGGGTTCTCACGTAAGGAGCAAGTCGGTTCGATTGTGCGATCTTACAGACTCGCTCGATGTCAGTGGAATGCATTCGTACAGTGATGCGGTAGACGACCCGCTTGTCAGCCTCGCGCGCGAGCCATTTCGAACACAGACGGAGATTCTTCATTGTCTCTTTGTCGTCTACCTCTCTGAGAATTTTGTAAATGAGCTCCGACGGGAGCTTGCTTTGAGCATTGGAGCTGGAGTCTGGAGGCATCATAAGAACACGGTAGAAATGGCGTCAGCGTTTGTGTAAGAGATGTAAATCCTTTGGAGCAAATTGGAAAATTGGAGGAAGGGAAGTGGGTAGTGGGGTTGAACGATGAAATGCAAAAGCCGTTCGCTTAAAATAGATCTCGCTCGATCAACAATGGAAATAGAATAGAGCACTTGGGGCCTGCAGATACCCATCTGACTGTCCCTTTTTCCATTATGGTTCGCAATTTAGCTCTTATTCTGCTTATCAAACGCTTGCGATCAAGCGGAGGTATTTACCCCGTGTGGAAGCAAATGCGCTTGAGCTTGAAAGGCAATCAAGCGAGGCCTCTGAGGCAGCTTTAAAGCTGCTTGTTTAATTACTCTGTAAATCGTTTGCCCTTTCTGCGAACCCTGGAGCTGAATCCGACAGTGGCCCCATCAGAAAAATAGTCACCGCCTCTACTAGCATCAATGAGACCACCAGTTAGTGTTAAGAGTACGAGCAGACAAGACTATATGGAGGTACTAAGCTACATCAAAACATACACCTATGCTAGATTAGGCTTTCAACCGACGGTCCCTGCTCTTAATGCACGAGAGACATAGTGCATATATTTTATTATACTACGACCCTGCGCCTTGTTTTACCTTCCCTATTCTTTCCAGGACAGCCTGCTTTAGGTGGTCTGATTGCTCATGTCTTGTCGTAGCTGCTTAGATTGAATATCTAATTGCAGACCGTACAATGCGGTGCTTACGAAAATCAAAAGCCCGCAACTGCTCATTTCTCGCCACGATTTCATCCATATCTTTAAATAAAACATTCATTGCTGACATTCGGACAGTTTGTAGGCACCCAATGACATTTCCCCACATCTCGTGTCAGCGCACCGCGCTTAGTCTGCTTCAATGAAGTGACGTATCGGGCAAAGGATTGTCAGATAACAGGCAACGCAGACCTTTGCTTCAAGTAAATAGGTCAATCGCGAAGTGATTGTAAAGATTGTGTGACAGCAGGATCGCCGGTGGCCTACTTGGTTTCTACGCACGGAAGTCAGACGTGATAGAAAGTGGAATAGCGGGTGTCATACCGTATGCAGCATCTGGAAGAGTCAGTTTTGGAATATATTTGTCAGAGCTGAGGGTGAGGGGCTTCAGTCGGGTTTTGGGTGGTTCATCGGCGCCGCTGCTTGTGTCGTGCTGACCAATGAGGCCTTTCTGAGACTGCCGAAGTAGAGATAGATCCTGGACAACCTCCTTCTCTGTGGGCTCTGTGGCGCAGTGGCCGCAAGATGATTTTGGAAAATACGAATTCATGATCGCAGGCTTGCTCAGGTTTGTAGGCTTGCAGTTTAGATGCAACGAGAAATATTCCTGTGCTTCTTTAAGTCATGGCAGCTTTAGTAGCAGCTCAAGATCGATCATCGATAGAGTCTTATGGATTCACAGCCTGGTGGTGGAGGAGGCGAACGTCTATCTGTAGGTCTGTCGAGCGAGCGCATAAGCTTGGCGGCGTAGACCTGGAAACGCGGAATCTGTGGCGGTTGTACGACTCTTGGATTTCCCTGAAGCTGGCCAAGTGTGTGTTATCTATGCGGGGTATCCCATGCAGCCGGCTGGATCCGTTGTGGTGCACGTCATTTTGAGAGGTGACACCGCTTCTGCGGGAGAGTAGACGCTGCATATGCAACAAAACACGCGATTTCCCAATCAAAACTGCTCTCATTTCAGCCAGGGCTGAAGGGGCAAATAATGGGAAGAAGCGGTGAATCAACCGAGTCACGCTGTGCTTTGCTGCGCAAATCTGTGGCAATTATGCTCGTGCTAAGTAGTATCTTAGAGGAAGTATTTTGCGAAGCTTTTCCAGAAAAGGTAAGAAATGGATTGGGTTGCTTCACAAGCTACTGATTGATCAACCTTGCAGACAAACGCAATTAGATAACCGTTCATGCCAGTTTGTGATCCATAGGCGACTAAACAGGGACTCAACTCTCAGCTATCCATGCAAATTGCCTCTCGACAATGGGATAAGTCATGAATCTATACATCCAGCGATTAATTCGCAAAATAATGGAAGAAATGCTTGTTTCTACAACCGCGACCTATTGCTTCTAGCGTCTGAGACACACCACCTTTATCAATTCAGTCCCCATGAAACCGAGAATAACCTGGTTCGTAAACACAACACTTAGAGCCGATCTGCAGCCCCCAAAGTTTCACCGGGATGATACAGTGGGTACAGCAGGCGAGGCAATACCATGCGGAGCATGGGAGAGGGCGGTCGTAAGGGCAGCAATGCTGATGTCATGACTGGAATGGAGGCAAAAGATAAGGGCTGCATAATGAGGTCAAGCTTAGTGGCATGCTCTCAAGGCGAGACTCACAATGCTGGCAGTTGTCGTAGTCCTTCCGGGGTGTGCCGTTTATCAGGCTGGTGCAATGACAAATCGGGTAGACGGCACAACTCTCCGCAGTGCCTATCATTAAGATTGAGTACTCAATATTGACCACCGCGTGAGGTCAACTATGCAGGCACTGTGGCAAATATGGGAGGGACGACTTGTTGTAGAGGATTATGCCGGCGGCGCAGTTTTGCATCACGCGTTTCAACGAAGCATGCTAACAACCCGGCCCAACCATGGCCAGATTACTTATTCCCGGAGAAGTTTTGCTCTGAAAATGACTAGTCATACATTCCCAGCTTTATGCATGACTGCCGGCTTTTACGTGCAACGGCTACTAACGAAGAAAGCGCGCATATCGATGTGGGTGTTGAAAAAGTCTCTAAGACGAGGGACTGTCAACAAGCACGCATGTGGGGCAGCACATGTTGCTGATGCTGCGCAAGGTGCAATAGGCCAGAGAGCTGCGCTGGTGGAGACAGTGTGGGTGAGGGGCTGAAACGGCTCGAGGCAGCTGGGGAAAGGCTTTAGTGACTTGCTAATTAGTGAGCGGCATCGCCAGCTTCCAGGATGGCTTGCACTACGTCAGAATACTGGTCATGATTTCAATGCTCCCGAAATCATGGCCTGCTCCGTCAAAACGAACCCCAGCGCAATTGCCACCTGTTTCTGCGGCGCACCAGAATAGTTCCTCAAATTTTGCCTCCCGCCCTGCACCGCGACATGTCTATGACCGCAATAATGATGAATTTATCATATGATCAACGATTTATGCGCTGGGATTGATCATTCCCTCTGGAAGGGTCCCGTAGTTTGAAAACAATGTTTGCTCAGATATTCCCTGCTGCAAAAACAATACACTCGGGCTTTTTCCGCGCCACAAATGGAGCTGGCACACGTATAATGCTGAATATTCTCACAGATTGTCTTGAAGTGCCAATTTCCGAATCGTGTGGGACAATTGGTAGAGCATCGCGAACGAGTTGGTCTCTGTAGGGGGGTTTGCTACCGCTGACACGATCTTCTTATTTGGAAGTGCACTGTTGTAGTTTTCAAGTGGAGAAGATCACGGCGTCTTACAATCACAAGCAATTTGACAAGCGACCAATCAGGCGGCTTGCACCGCTGCAACATGGAAAACTTAGCCTTTTGATTGCAAGTGCTTTGCTGACCAGAATCAAGACTCAAGTCCTGACAGGCAAAATATATATCGGCAGCAAAAGCACTCAGAACGTTGTATATAGTCGTTGCATGTTATTATATAACAACCTTTTCTTCAGGCCATTTGACATCCATAGAAGGGACTAATGAGTGAGAAAACTTAATGAAGAGCGTAGGAAAGGTACGTGGCAAGGTGTGCTCTTGGGAGATGGATTTGAGAATCATCAAGAGATCTCATCATTCTCTTGGGTCGGTGATAATTTTGTAGCTCCTGAGAACTAACCAATCCAGCCTGCCATCAAGGCAAGGGAAACAATCACGACCGGAGTAAGTGCGGGAAGCCCACCCGCTGACTGTGTTAAGCATCTAAGATCACGCGGCGGATAATTCTGGGCCGTATTTAATCCCGTGGACCCGGCGGTTCTGACCACGACCTCTTCATCCTCATCACCCTCCACCTCCACATCCGACGCGATAAGCCTTCTATTCTCGTGTTGGCGCCAACATTCAAATCCCACTAACCTACACACGAGACTCGTCGCCATGCCGTCCAAGAAGAAAACTGTTCCGAAATCGCAGGCCACCGACAGCTTCCTTGCTGAGAAGGCCCAGCTCGAGAAGGACCTGGCCAAGCTGGAGGAGGAGATCCGTGCCGACGAAAAAGAACTGCGAAAGGGCAAGGAATACTTGAAGGCGATGATCATGGAGTACTACGAGCGCTTCGGTATGCAGGCAGTCCTGTAAGTTCTACACTTATGCTCTCCTCACGCGTTGAACCGTTTATCATTCCCACTAACACGCATGCAGCCGCCTGGACCCCGAGCTCTACCTTGACATTTTCCAGCCTGCCTTTGGCACGTTTGGTCATCCTGTGATGGTCGTCCACCTGGCTCAGAACAATGACAACCGAAGCCGCTCCATCTACAAGCTTCTTCGAGACGCAATGAAGGGCAACCCGAGTCCCTAGATGGAAGGAAGCACACAACTGGTACAAAGCGGCTTGACTGGAAATCCAATGGCTGTGGAAGTTTCAGCAGGTCTATTATAGTGTGCTGTACTCATCTGGTCACATAGGCGGATATTCAAGAATTTGCTGTCCCACCTTCAACCTGCTGTTGTTACTCTTGATCCATTTGTCCACTGCCCGTGCTGATTAAAGCTATCCCACAAAAACAATATCGTTCTTCCACCATCATAATGCAAGAGCTTTTGCATGGGAAACATCAGCAACACGAGCGTAGTGATAGACATATGAATTAGGTGCTAAAATAGTGGAATGGCTGCTTGCATATCTACACCGGCCGAAATATTAACCCCACTTCCTTTGCATCACTTGAAATTGTTCAGTCAGCCTTTACCCAGGCTGTATCATCGTCATTCAAAGACAAAGTTTTACTCTCCGACGTACAGATTGCGCCTCCTGGGTGCTCTCAGATCAACCAAGCTACCCTTACTACCATAACCATCGGAAATTAATATTCCACTACGCTAGGTTTCCTCAGCACTGTCCGGTTGTCATTAGGTTTTGTATTCACCTTCCTCGACGCAACGAGCCAGCCATGTTTTTCTTATGGCAATTTTCCATCACACCCCCAACTTTCCTCCGCCTTTCAACTGGCATTATCAGATCCTCCATTGTTCGCTCCTCTTTTTTCATACACTATAGAAAGTCACCACCTGGAGCGGGATTCACCAACACCCCATCAGCTCCTCCAAGGAGCTCAACATCTTCGATGGTCTAGTGGTGATGATTTCCGCTTGTCAAAGCATCTGCTCTAGCAAGCGCGGGAGACCGGGGTTCGATTCCCCGTCGGAGAGACTCTTCTTTTGCTCCGCTGCCGTCTGTATAGATTGCTCGGGCGTGGTGTTGATAATTTTTTTGGAGGCGTTTTGGTCAGGGCGCTGGACGGTCCGGGCGTGGACCGTGCGTTGAGCCCACCAACCCACACGCCTCTGTGCTTTTTTTGACCGTCAGGTATAGCCGAGAAAGAGGCTGGTCCTATTGATGCGGCTGGATAGTGAGCGGGTGTGGGTGAACGTTGGGAGGCGGCGAGTGAGTGGAGGGAGGGTTTCAGTGAAATCTCTATCATCCAGGAAGCTTTGGAGCCTGGCATATGCCCGCAGTCTAGAGACCGAGACAGGTAGGTAAGAATGAAATTAGTATTCACCAGGTCACTACATGAGTTCGGTCTGGTGATCACCGTCAGCGGTGGAAGAACCCATTTAACCAGCGTGCAAAATTTCTCCGCGATAGAAAGTGACAAGCAAGTCACAGTATATAGCAGTCAGAAATATGTGTTAACATTCTTTACGGATAAGGTGACACTAGATCAGATGTGCAATCATAAGTACAATGATCTTGTTTCTTTGCCGATGGCGTTCACACGAAATAGAATCCTAAGATTATTTTTAGTAATTGGGAATCTTCAAAACGCATTATTAAGTCTCTGTAGTCTACCAAATGTTAAGAGAAACCCCAACTTGTGCCGGTGCCAAAGCAAATGCACTGCGTAGGAAGGGGCTGCCGGTCGTCCTTGTGCTTTGCTCGCTACAAAATGGGTGTTGCAGTATGCCACAGGAGAAGAACGGAGTATATAGATCTTCTTCCAATATTCTACCATAAACTGAGTTCGGTACCACAATATACGCACATCAAGTATAAATCGGCAACATGGCAGCATGAAGTATGGTACGAAATTTCACTGACTAAATGATCTGGGTGAAAGAGGTCTTTTACAAGTTTCTTTTGGAGTTTCTCGTTCTATTCCGTTATACAAGACGGTTGTAATGGATGAGACTACTGTATCTGCCGTTTATTTTTTACCAGTTTTCATCGAAAGAGCTTCAGTGTTTTATTTTTCATTCCTTAACTTACAACTTAGTCGACGCTTAGAATTGAATAAAGAAAAAAGCTACTTCCACTACTACTTCTATAACCGCTAAAGCTATCTTAACGGGGGAGGTTAGTCGGGAAGAAGAACTACGAGAGGGTTTCGGGCCGAACAGTGCCGGTCTAACGGGGCATCACGGAAGATGCATGTATATAAGTTGGGGGGTTAGTTTATTAGTCGGTATGTAATCTTTTGCACTCTTTCAACAATAGGAACCCGCGGAAGAAGGGCTTCTAGAGCAGTCCCTCAACATAAACAAGAAATTCCTGAGTAGGAAGATTACGGAACATAATAAGGAGTTTGTGTGGTGTCACCACTGCTACACTATATCGCCCTCTACAATATACTCGTCTGAAAGTTTTCGAAGAATGGAATGATCATCCACGGAATTTCCATCTGTCAACCACTGTGGCCCGAGGTCTATTTATGTTCTTGATATAAACCCAGTTGTGTCGAAGGCTACGACACACTGTAGCTGCTTTAAATCCGTTTAACCATCTTTATAGTGGGGGATTTTGCTCCATATTAACCTGTTTTCTCATTAAAAACCTGTTCGATGTGGGCATTTTCGTGGTGGGCTTAAGATTGATCTATAATTCTCTAAGCGTACCTAGAGAAAGCTTCCATAAAAAAGAAAAAGAACATGTATAGGTAGTTGGAGCTATCATCCGGATGTAAATGTAGAATTAATAATTATATATCCACGTCCGGACGATAGCTTCAGTTACCCATGATATGAGCAAAAACAAATTCACGCTAGTCTTCGGCTGTGATATCCCTCTGTATGCATGAGTCGGTGGCATCGGCCACCGAAGGAACGCCGTGCGGCGAAAAAAAAGTTCTCAGGCCCCCTCCGCAGCCACCACCATCCCCAGACTTCAACAAGACAAAAAGATGTGGGAATTGAGCCCAACGCGGGGGTCGAACCCGCAGCCTTGAGATAGCACTCCAGAGAGTGTTTAAGAGTCTCACGCTCTACCGATTGAGCTAGCCGGGCAGCTGAATCAAGAAGTGAAGATGTTCTTGAGCTGATTGATGACACTTCGGATTCTAACCCCATTATATACTGTATACTGATTCAAAGTATCCCAATACCGCTAGAAACTACTCTCGAAGACCCTAGAGCATTTTCAAGAGGATATTGGGTATGTGGGTGGAACACGAGAAATTTTTGTCGGCCAATTTCCCGTTCGGGAAAAGCTCGGATATCTTCGGATCTGCACAATCATGCTTGAAAGATAGCTTTCGAAAATGGTAGGATAAGAATCCACGCTGGCGCAAGATCTTGCAGGTGCTTCATATAGTCTGCAAGCTGTGGTTTGTAGCTTCGATAGTATGCAGATAAAAGGTCGATGACAGAGAGATGGAAGACTATTTTGATTAAATTACGTAGGATAAACACTCTCGCTGTACTTTTCGGTGCTGAAATATCCTCAAGAATCATCAGGAATATCCAAATGTAGGGATATTCTTCACTGGCGGGGGGAGGGAGGGG